>JAUELO010000242.1:501722-512349 GCA_032357855.1 Amphibolips quercusostensackenii | reverse complement strand
TATTAAATTTTTTTTGGAATTCTCCCCCCCCCCCTGCTCATTTTATCCGATATCGCTTTTTCGCGTTTTCCGACCGAGGGACGATTGATGTATTGATTCCAGGGTGGTTCAGCAGTCTGGCCTTCTCCTCCGTGTCTGCGTGTTCTCCAGGACTGGCCGGCCTGGCGTCGTCCTTTCTGTCCCCTGCTATCCTCCCGACTCGACTGCCGGGACTCGACCCCTACCAGGACTCGACCCCTACCAGGACTCGGCCCCTGCCGGGACTCGGTACAGTCGCGCGCACAAATTCAAATCCTCTTCGCGAAATCGACGAATCAGACTAAACAAAACCGGTTTCAAATGTTTGCGTTTGACTTTCGCGAAAGTGCGGGGCAATGTTTCTATTTTTGTTCAAGAAAGGCGAGAATTTCTCTAAATTTCACCTTAAAGAATACTTTAAGTTCTTTTGCGTTATTATTAATTTTTTTTTTAATTTGGATTAATCCTAGATTTGTGAATTTAAATTCTTTGGAAGTCTTAAATTTTTCTGCATCTAAATTATTTTAATTATATTTATGTATTTTAAATTTTTCTGAATTCTTCCGATGTATTTTGTATTATTTCAATTAATTTGAATTCTTTTGATTTGATTTATATCTTTTGAATCTTCCTAAATTCTCTTGAATTCTATTGAATTCCTTTGAAGTCCTTTAATTCTCTTACATTTGAATATATCTTGAGACTTTAAATTACTTTCAATTCTTTTGATTTCAGATGCATCTCAATCATTTAAATTCTCTTGAATACTTTTAAATTTGTATGAATCCCAATCATTTAAATTATTATGAATTCTTTTGCTTTTTTTCTTTCGAATTACTTTAACTTACTTTCAATTCTTTTAAATTTTTTTAATTTTCTTAAATTCTCTTGTGAACGAGTAAAACTGGTTTTAAATGTTTGCGTTTGAATTTAGTGAAAGTGCAAGGGAATATTTCCATTATGTAAATTTGGATTATTTTGACGTTTTGTATTTTTCTGTATTTCAATCATTTTGAATATTTTAATGTCTTTTGAATTTTTCTGCAATGTAACGCACCTCGATCATTTGAATTCTTTTGAATTTTTTTGAATTTTTCCGAGTTATTTTTTTTTAATCTCTTGAATTCTCTTGAATTCTTTTGAGGTCTTCAAAATTATTATATGTTTTCTTTCTCATTCTCTTGAATTCTTTTGAATTTGAATGTACCTAATCATTTGAATTGTATTGAATTTTGTCGAATTTTCTTGAATTCTGTGAAATTTTTATGTATTTTTTATGTATTTTAGATCATTTGAATTTATTTGAATTCTTTTGATTTATTTAATTTCTTTTGAATTTTCCTGAATTCTGTTGAATTCTTTTAAAGACTTTAAAATTATTAAAATTTTTTTTTAATTATCTCAAATTCTTTTGAATTTGAATGCATCCTAATCATTCGAATTATTTTGGTTTATTTCTAAATATTTTTAATTAGAATGCATCTCAATAATTTGAATTATTTTGAATAATTTTTCAAAATCATTTTAATTATTTCAATATCTTTTGAATTTCTCTGAATTTCTATGCATTTTAGTCTTTCGCATTCTTTTGAATTCTAAAAAATTCTTTTGAATTTCCTTGAATTCCGCAGAAGTTTTCTGATTTTTGTAAATTTATATTTTAGACCATCTGAATTTTTTAAAATTCTTTTGATTTTTTATTTCTTGTGAATTCTTTTAAATTTCCTTGAATTCACTTTAATTCTTTTAAAGTCTTTTAAATTATTAAATATTTTAGTTTTATTTGTCTTACATTTTTTTGAATTGGAATGCATCCCGATCATTTAAATTAATTTGATTTAGTTCTAAATATTTTGAATTTGAATGCATCTCAATGATTTGAATTATGGTGAACACTTTTGAAATCTTTTAAAGTCTTTTCAATTCTTTTAAATCTTTTCAATTCTTTTTAAGGTACTTAAAAATCTTGTAAAAACTCTTGAATTCTTTCGAATTTCTATACATCAAAATAATTTAAATTCTATTGAATTTATGTAAATTTTTTTTATTCTTTAAAAATTTGTTAATTCTCTTTAATTGTTTAAAACTTCTTTTCTTTTTTTCAAATTTTTTAAAATTCTATTTTGAGTAAGTGAAACAAGTTTTGATGTTTGCATTTGAATCTCACAACAGTTTTAATTATTTTGATTTGTTTCAAATTTTTCTGAATTTTTAATCATTTTATGCATTTGAATTCTTTTAAATTCTTTTAAATTTCCTTGAATTCTGTGAAAGTTTTCTGAATCCTTTAGATGTGCTTCAAATTATTCAAACCTATTTGAATTCTTTTGATTTATTTTGAATTCTCCTGATTTCTCTTGAATTTTCTTAAATTAATTCAAATTCTTTCAAAGTCTTTTGAATTCTTATGCATCCTGATGATTTGAATTATTTAGAATTTTTTTAAATTTAAATTCTTTTGAATTTAGATGCATCTCAATCATTTGAATTCTTTTGATTCTCTCTAAAGTTTTTTGAAATCTTTAAAAAACTCTCAAATTTTTTTGAATTTGGATGCGTCCCAATAATTTGAATCCTCTAAAATTAAAAAAAATGCATTCTTTTGAATAATTTTAATTTTTTTAATTCTCTTGAATTACTTTAAATTTCTTTTCATTCTCTTGAAAGAGTTTTCTATTAAAAGTTTTTTAAAAATTAAAAGTCACATGAATTCCATTTAAATTATTTTAAATTTTATAAATATTTTTAAATTCTCTTGAATTCTTTTAAATTGTTTTGAAGTCTCTTGAATTCTCTTCAAGCCTTATAAATTTTATTTTATGTCTTGTGAATTCTTTTGAATTCTTCTGAGTTCTTTGACTTCTTGTGAAGTCTTTAAAATCTTTTTAACTTTGCATGCTTCCCAACCATTTAAATTCTCTTGCATGCTTTTGAATACTTTTATTTCTTTTTGAAGTCTTTTGAGTTATTTTAAATTGCTTTACATTTATTCAAGGTAAGAGAGAAAGTTTTGCTAAATTTTACCCTGAGCAATTCTGTTAATTATATTAAATTATTTTGAATCCTTCTAAATTCTTTTTAATGTCTCCTGAATTATTTTGAATTCAGATTAATTCCATTCCTTTGAATTATTTATAATCCTCTTAGTTTTTTAAAAATATTGTATTTTTTAACAATTTTTTAAACATTATTTTAAATTATTTAAAATTTTATAATTAACTTTTTATTTTATCAAAGATTTTTTTCATTTACTTGGTGTCTTTAAATTATTTTAATTTCTTTGATTTTTTATTTATTTGAATTCCTCTAAATTCTCTTTAATTAGATTGTAGTCTTTTAAATTTTTTTAAGGCTTTCGAATTCTTTAAAATTTTTTTGATTTCTTTTGAATTATCAATCTTTTTAAAATCCTGCAAATTCCGATAAAATTTTCGAATTTTTGAATGCGAATGTATTACAGTTTTTTGAATTATTTAGAATTCTTTTGGCTTCTTTGAATGCTTTTGAATAACTGTAAATTTCTTTAAATTATTTTGAATTTTATAAATATTTTTTAATTCTTTTTGAATTTTTTGAATTCTTAAAAATTTTTTCAAATTCTTATAAATTTAGATGCATATCAATTATTAAAAATCTTTCGACTTTTCTTGAATTCCTTTAAATTCCTTTTCATTATTTTTCATTTGGATGCATCTCTTTCCTACGAATTATTTCCAATTCTTTCGTTCCTGAGAAATCTTTTGAATTAATTTAAATTTGTTCGCATTATTTTGAATTTAATGGATATTTTAACATTTTTCAATTAAATTTAGTAAATTTTTTTGATTTATTTAAAATTATTCGTGTTTCTTTAAATTATTTTCATTTATTGTGATTCCTTTGAATTTTCGTACATTATTTTCCAATCTCTCAAATTCTTTCCAATTCTTTTAAGCTCCGTTTAAGTCTTTTACATTCTTTTGATGCTTTGCAAATTCATTCAAATTTTTTTGAATTTTGATGCATTTCAATTATTTGAATTCTCTTTAATTCCTTTGAATCTTCTCAATTCTCATTAAAGTCTTATAAGTTCTTTTGAATTCTTTGGAATTATTTTTTCTCAAAATTATTTTAATGTCTTTTAAATTATTTAAATTTATTTGAATTCTTTTCAAATCCACTTATACTGTAAATTATTCGACAATTTTATTTTTCGAGAATTTTCTATTTTAATTTTTTTTTCGGGAATTATCACAATGTCGGGATATTTGTTTTTCATTTTTTTCAGTTCTTCCAAAAATTTCAAAAAAATTTCTGAAAGCACTTAAATTTATCGATTAAAAGTTGCAAAAGCTTGCTAGTATTTTTTTTACCTTTCAAATGAGCAACCCATTGTTTTAAAATCAGGGTAAGCTCCTCATCGAAGAAACAATCGAACTTTAAAAGTGTTAAAGAAACCCTTCAAGCGCGTGATAGAAAAAATATAAAAGTGGATAAAAGTGTGGCGTATGATATTGAAGTATCTACGACTAACAATATTTTCTTTAATTTAAAAAATTTTTTAAATTATTCTTTTGCACAATTTGTGATAAAAAAAGTGTTTTGATGGAAAATGATTCCGCGAATTCGAATCACTGATTTCTGCGATCAATCGATCGAGACTTTATCGTTGGATCGATTGTCAGTTCGAAATATTCGACCTCCTGACAGTAATTCCATCCGCGAAAAACTAGCTGCAATGAAAAGTAATTGGACCAATTTTTCTGGATCATCGACGGCTACGTCCGATTTTAAATTTCTGAAACGAAGAGGATTTTTGGCTGGAAGAAGTGAATGGGTTTCGAAGAAGTTAAATCAAATTCTAAGGAGAACGTAACGTTTAGAGGTGGGTCTTCAGTTACAACAAAAAATTTACATTTAGAAATGTAGTTTTATTCATTTCTGCTGGTTTTTTTTTTTTTTTTTTGTTCTGTTTACTGCTTTTCGAATTATCATACAAAATTTTAGGCGTGCGCAGGGCCAAAATCGTTTGGTGCTGTGGGACTGACATGCATGCCTTATGCAATGCACGAGAACAATTCTTGTTTTGCAATCAAGTGGGTTTTTAAAATTTTGATTTCTGTAACTTTCTGAATGTTTTAACTCAGTTTTTGAAATTTTAAAGAAAATTTTATTTATATTTCTATAATCATAAGATCATACCTGGAAAAATTTCGAGATACCTAAAAAAAACTATCATTGGGGAATTTTCTTCAGAATTTGAGCAGACAGCCTGAAAAGTTAATTAA
Source organism: Amphibolips quercusostensackenii (assembly GCA_032357855.1). NCBI lineage: Eukaryota > Metazoa > Arthropoda > Insecta > Hymenoptera > Cynipidae > Amphibolips > Amphibolips quercusostensackenii. The sequence goes on along the minus strand of JAUELO010000242.1, from coordinate 507,064 downwards.
TGAGATTATAAGATATACTTGATTCAAAACAATTATGTTACTCATGTAACTTTAGATTGAGGTCTTAAAAATTGAAAAAAATTATTATTGCCCTAAATACTAAGGTGTATATTTCTTTTGTGTTTCAGGTACGTATGACTCCTACAGTGGATTATTTTCTATTTTTTAAATAGAATTTGATGAGCATACAGGTATGTAAAAGAATTTAAAAATTTGTCATCATAGAAAATGTTGAGGCTTGCGCAAGGCCACAATCGCTTAGTTGAGAGGGACTAAAATGCATGCCTTTGTCAATGCACCGCAGCGAATTTTGTTTTACACACGGTTTTACATTGATATGATAATTCAAAAAAAAAAAACAATGACAAAAAAAATTTGATGTGTGCGCAAGGCGAAAATCGTTCATTTGAGCGAAACTGGTATAAATGCCTTTGGCAATGTACGGCAGCGATTTTTGTTTTACATACGGTTATACATAAAAAAAAAAAAATTGTAAGGCGTGCGCAAGGCCAAAAACTCTCAGTTCAGTAGAACTGTTATGCATGCATTTGACAATGCACGGCAGCGATTTTTGTTTTACGCACGGTTGTACCTATATTATAATAATAAAAAAAAAACTATTCACAAAAAAAAATTTTGAGGCGTGCGCAAGGCGAAAGTCGCTTACTTGACAGGGACTGACATGCATGCCTTTGGCAAAGCACAGCAGCAATTCACGTTTAACACACGGTTATATATTATTATGGTAATTCAAAAAATTAAAAAAAAACAGTGAGCGTTTTTCCAGTTCTATTTGTCTATTGCAATTTTTAAATTAAAATTTGATGATCATATTGGTATGTGAAAGAACTAAAGAATTTGTCGTCATAAAAAATATTGAGGCGTGCGCAAGGGCAAAATCGCTTAGTTGAGTAGGACTGCCATGCATGCCTTTGACAATGCATAGCAGCGATTTTCGATTTACACAGGGTCGTCATTTTCTTATGATAATTCAAAAAAAAAATTAACAAAAACAATTTAAGGCGTGCGCAAAGCGAAAATCGCTCAGTTGAGCGGGACTGACATGCATGCCTGAGGCAATGCACGGCAGCGATTTTCGTTTCACGCACGGTTATGAATTATTATGATAATTTGAAAAAATGGAAAAAAAAACAAAAAACAAGTAAAAATTTTTCCAGTTTTTAATAAGCCAGTTGAATTTTTACTACACAAATAAATTAATTTTTATCAAAAAAAATTAATTGCTTATCCTGAAAACTAAATTTTCAATGAAATACTTTAATTTTCTACACAAAAAAAAGAAGGCAGTTGTGAATCAAATAGTTCAATTCTCTGAGAAATTAGTTCAATTTAAAAACTAAAAAGAGGAATTAACAAAAAAAATACTTTTCTACAAAATACATAAATTTTTATCAAAATCGTGAATTTTCAACGGTAGAAGATCAATTTTTCGCTAAATTAGTTGCATTTTCAACTTGAAGAGGTGAATTTTGAACTAAAAATTTAATACAAATATTTTTAATTTAAAAAATTGATTTTTTACAAAAAAAGCGAATTTCTAACAAAATCATTAAATTTTTAATCAGAAATTTGAAGATTCATTTTCAAGTAAAAGATAAATTTTCAAACAAAAAGTTGAATTTTTAACAAAAAGATAAATTCTGAAACAAAAAGTTTAGTTTTCTACCAAACAAAGATAAATTTTCAACAAAATACATATGAATTTCGAACCAAATTGCTGAATTTTGAACTAAACTTATAAATTAATTTTTAACAAAAAAGAAACTAATTTAAAACAAAATAATCCAGTTTTTAACAAAAATTATTAATTTTTTAAGCAAAAATATTAATTTTTTTACGAAAAAAAAACAAAATTTTAACAAAATACATGAACTTTAAACGAACAAAAGACAAATTTTTATCAAAACTGAAATAGGTAATTTTTAATTAAAAAGCTTAAATTTCATAAAAAAATTCTACTAAAACATAAATTATTAACTTAACAATTTTAAACTAAAATCAAGTTATATTTTTAACTAAAAATGATAAATTTTTAACTAGAAATAAAGTAGTTCGTTTTTCTGCATTGCCAAAGGCATGCGTCAGTCCCGCTCGACCAAGCGATTTTGGTCTGGCGAACGCCTCTGTATTTTTGATGATATTTCGAGAACCAGTAAACATAATCTGAGTTTATTGGGCTATTTTTAAAGAAGAAACTTTAAGGTCTTTTTTATGTTACTTAAAAAATTTTACTCTTGTTTCCCTAGATTTTAGCAAGAGCTAAATTTAAATTTTAAAAATTGTCGAAAGTCAGAAATTAGAATCGTCTTTCTCACTCACTAATAAAGTTCCTCGGCAAAATAGACGTCTTAGTTTTGACTTTAAAATAAGCTCAATAAACTAAAAATATGTGAACTGCTTCTCGAATGATCATAAAAAATGTAATTTAGAACTTTACGAAAAGAACCTAATGAATACGAAATAAAATAGAATGCGAAAGATGAAAATCGATTTGGTGGAGTGGGACTGCCGTGCGTGTTTGAAGCTTCCTATTTTATGAGCTTCCTATTTTATTGAGGACACTTTTTCAATAAGATGATTTGCGGTGCCAATTGCAGCCCATCGCAGAATTCTGTAGAATCAAAAATCAAAAAAATTTGGTTAAAACATAAGTTTTTCTTACCACCTACGTCGTTTTTTACATTATAAATTTTTGGTGGCCATTTAAAGTAAAAATAGAGATTTTCCACGAAAAATTTTGCTTTTTTGTAGCTGTAACATCTCTTCAATGTAAAAATAAAGACGCAGGGGGAAGATATTTTATGTGTGAAAAGTGAGCAGCAAATTTGAAAAGAGTCGGTGCAGTAGTTTTTGAGTGAGAGTTGGCACCGACTTTGAAAATAGTAGTTTCGAATGAAACGCATTTAAGGTTTTAATATTTGAAAAAGTGAAGAAAAAAAATGATTTTTTAAACTAACACTAAATTATCGATTCCAGCTGCATGAAGCACATTTTCTTCAGGAGCTGCATAAGGTACATTTCCTGCAGCAGCTACATAAAGCACATTTTCTGCAGCAGCTGCATGAAGCACATTTATTGCAGCAGCTGCATAAAGCACATTTCCTGCCTTTTTGCTGCGCGCTTCTTCTCTTAAACGCATTGAAGAGACGGAGACTTAAAGGTCAATAGCTTAGCCAGTTTTGCACCGAATGACTTCAAATTTTGACACAACATTTCTGAAATTTTGAACTATAATATATGCATACAAAATTTAGTCTAGTACTGCGAAAACCCTGTCATTGCCAAAGAAATGTTTTTAACATAGAGTGCACACCCTGTATGAAGATATTCAAAAATTGGTCTTCTTCCAAGAAAATGAAGAATAGTATCTCAAATAAAAATTGAGGATAATGATCTTCCTACCTGTTGAAACAATACACTCACGACTGGAATCCGATCAGTCTCGAAAGTGTGATTTTATCCAAGGAGATGAAAATCGTTTGTAGCAGACGATAAAATTTTCGATCGAGACTTGCGAATTGTCGAGGGTATCATTACTAAAGTGAGGGATGTTTTCGCTCCACGAAATGGTCGCATACGGGAGGTGACGTTAGTCACAAGTCCTAAAGGATTTCGTTTCTTGAACTTTCACCAAATCTTTCCCGGGAGAAGGATGCAAACATTAATGATAACCATTTCAACCACCATGCTTTAGTGCTTCAATCTCGTAACTTTACTTAAAAATTCAAAAATTCTTTTTGATAGCTAAAAAAAGTCACTTGAAATAAAAATATTTTTAAAAATTGTTAAATTGTTTTTAATTGGTAATAATTCCGAACAAATTTGATCAATAAAAATTACATGGAGCCATTTTTTATTTTGATTGAAAGTGTTCAAAAATTATTGAAATTTTTGTGCATTCTTAAAAATATATTTAAAATTTTTGTAGAATAATTGAAATTTTTCAAATCCTTAGATTAAATTTCAAATCATTGAAATCGACTTGAAGTTTTTCTGATATGTTCGGAAATTTTTTGAAATATTTTTGAAATATTTAGTAATATTTGTAAAATTATTGAAACAATCGAAGTCTATGAAATCTCTAATCTATTCAAAATCTATGAGAAATGTTTTTCAAATCTCTAAAATCCTCAGGGAATAATTGTAATTTTTGTGAAATCTTTCTGATATCTTTGTGAATCTTTTTAAAATTTTTGAAATATTTTTGAAATATTTGGTAATATTTGTGAAATTATTGACATCATTGAAGTCTTAAAAAAACCTTTAACTCTATCAAAAATCTTTGTGAAATGTTTTTAATCTTTGTGAAATCTTTTTGATGTCTTTGAAAAGCTGTGCACAATACTTCAAATATTTTTAAAATATTTAGTCATATTTGTGAAATTATTGAAATCTTCGGGAAATTATTTAAGTCTTTATGAAATATTTTTAATTTATCCGAAATCTTTGCAGAATCTTAAAAATCTTTCTAAAATCTTCGAATTATTTATATAAAAACAGGTAAACTACATCTTGTGTAAGATTGTGGTATAGTAGGAATCTTATATATCGTTGTATTAATCAAATTTTCAGAAATCAAAGTTTTAAAAAATACAGTAAAAATAAAGTTACGATTATTTAAATGTTTTAATAAAAATTATAGTTTAATGGATCATAGTTTGTAAATTAATTAATTAATGATTGGCTAATTAATGTTTTTAAGCCAATAAATTACATTACCATCAAATTTTTTTTAACAAGTACATAAATTTATTATATACTTAAAGCTTTATGTTTCAATTTTTTGTAAAATAAGTATAAAAAGTTATTTATAATTAAAATTTTCAGAAATGAAAACTCAAGTTAAAAAAAATATGAAATAAAGATTACTTAAATGTTGCAATCAAAATATATGTTTTAGGCTTTTTACGTTGTGAATTGAATAATTGGTTATCGACTAATTAATGTTTTCCACAGTATTAAATTACATGAAAATGTAATTAAATATGGGTTATGATTTGTGTGATAAAAGTTCATTTTTTATTTCAAATAGCTTTACGAGAATTATATAATTTTTTTAGATGTTTACGATGTCGGTAAATGATTTTATTTTATTATTTATTATTATTTATCATTTATCATTTATTATTTTATTTTTTATTTATTATTTTATTTATCATTAATGCAATTATTTAAAAAACTTATAAATGAAATATTTATGAATGAAAGTTAAAATAAAAATAGTGAATATATATATATTTATATATATTTAAAGTACAAATTATTTGAATGTTTCAATGAAAATAATAAGTTGATGCTTTTCATGTTGTGATCTGATTACT
>JAUELO010000242.1:490949-501622 GCA_032357855.1 Amphibolips quercusostensackenii | reverse complement strand
ACTTTTCCAAAAAAAAGTTAAATTTTTACACCCCCCCCCCCCCCCGGCCACAAAAAAAAGATACGAATTTAATACAAAATAGTTAAATTGTCAACAAAGTATGTATACCAAATAAATGTTTATTTAAAATTAAACACAGATAAATTCAACCAAAAAAACCTCAACTATATCAGATTGATTTTTGACAAAATAGTTGAATTTTCGACGACCGCAACTTTTTAAAATTATTCTAAAATAATATCGTTCAAAAAAATAATTAATTGCTTAAGCAATTATGTTTGACAATTTAAATTAATTTTATTCTACTCAAGTGAAAAATTGACAAAAAGTTAAAAATTTCAGAAAAACTGTAACTTTTTAGCATTGCTATAGGAAAAGATAATTATAATCAACAATAGTTTGCTTATACAATTTTCCGCTAAATTGCATGAGTTTTCTAACTCGCTTTAAGTTTTCAAAGGATTTTCGCAAATTTCTATAGATTCAGACATTTTCTCAAAAAGAAAACTATCATGAATAAGTTTGATTAATTTCTTATGTGGTTTCATTTATAAAAAGGTCCTTAATAATTTAGAAATAATTTATTTGTAATTTTAAACCTATGTTAAAATTAATTTTCCTCATGAAATGAAAAATTAAAATTAATTAATGTTCCTAGTTTATCATAATAGTCATGTATCATGGATTGGATGAACTGAGATGCATCAGTATTTCTCTGATTGTTGACAGAATACCTCGAGAGTGAATGTCTCTCTGACTAACAGAGGCAGGTAATTCGATTTCTACTCACGAAGCAGTGTGTCACCGCCTATTGACAGAGGCTACCACTCTAGTAGGACAAAGAGCAATTTGTCGTACTTGTAGGCCGTCTCGATGCTCTTCTAATCTATAGGCATGATCAGTGATAGTCTCTGGATAAGGATAATTGAACCAACAGAGTCAGTCAGCGGAAAATCTCATTATTTTTACTGCAAACTTCTATCTTTGGGGAGGAAATCGTAAAACTCATGCAAAAGTAAAAGTAAATAAGCCCCTCTCTCCCTTACCACTCAATTCTCCTCTCTCACCACTTATTTTTTCTCTATTATTTACTCAAACATTCTCCCCCTTCGCTTTTTTATCCCTCCAACACTGTAACTTTTTCTTCTGTCTCCCTCAGTGGTCTACTTCTGCTAACACATCTTCTTCTCTCTTCTATAACATTTATAACCTTTAACTTATTCTATCTATTAAGCCGGTGGTCCTTTTTCTACACAGTACAACTTCCTCTATTACCTCTAATGTTTATTTCTCCCTCTTCATTCTTAAGATTGACCCCTTAGCCGCTCTCTCTAACCTCCTTATTTTTTATATGGTCTCTTCGCACCCTTAAATTACCAGCTCCAGCCTCGCTCCCTTTTCACCGCCAACGCCATCAATTTTTTCTATTTCTCTTCCTTATTCTCCTTTTTACTCTCTTTTCCTCTCTTTCCCTGAATTATCAACCCCTTTCAATACATCTTTTCTTTACTTTCCTAACATTAATCCCCTCCTACTTTTTCTCTCCTTCAAACCGTTAGTCCTTATTTTCCATTGCACATCCTTATCTTTTATCCTTAACGTTAATCCCTTCCTATTTATTCTCAAGACTAAGATCTCAGCCCCTCTTACCAACCTCACCCCTATCACATTGTTTTCTTAGCCGCTCATATTCACCACCTTTTACTTATCTCCAGTCTGTTCACTCAGACCACTTTATGTGATCTAATCCCTATTCGCTTCCTTTTCACTTCCAGCACCATCACTTTTTTCTGTTTCTTTTCCTCATTCTTGTTTCCACTTTTTTTCCTCTCTCTTCCATAATTATCTACTTCTTTTCACACATCTTCTCCTTTCTTTCCTGACATCTACCCCCTCGCACTTATTCTTCTCATCAAACCGCTAGTCACTCACTATTATAGCACGTCTTCAAGCCAAACGTTTATTCCTTCTATTTGTTTTTAGGATTGACTTCTTAGCCCCTCACTCTAAACTTAGCCCTCTTACATTGTTTTCTTATCTGCTCCCATTCATTTCCTTGCATTTATTTTTAGCTCGTTTCACATAGACCACCTCTTTTTATCAACTCCCGCTTCACTTCCTTTTCATCGTCAAAGCCATCACTTTTTTCTGTTTCTCTTCCTCATTTTCCTTTTCACTCTGTCTCCCTGCCTCTCTTTCTCGCTCTCTTTCTATTATCCACCCCTCCTAACACATCTTATCCTACTTCCCTAACATCTATACCTTTATACCTTACTACTTATTCTTTCCATCGAACCTTTAGTCTGTATCCTCCATTGTACATCTCTGCCTCATACCACTAACGTTTATCTCTCCCAATTTTTACTTACGATTCACTTGATAGCCCTTCTTTTCAACCTTACTTCTCCCACATTGTTTCCTGACCTCGTAACACTCACTCTCCCTCAATCATCCACCCCTCTTAATGAATTTCATCCTCACTACTACACAACTATCCTCTCCTACTTATTCTTTCTCTCAAACTGTTAGTCCCTATCCTTCATTGTACACCTTCACCTGTTACCTCTGACGTTTATCTCTTCCTGTTTATTCTTAATATTCACTCCTTAGCTCTCTCTCTCTCTAACCTTACTTCGTTTACATTGTTTTCTGTCCCCCTAATATTTACTTTCTCTAATTAATCTTTAACTTGATTCACTTAGACCACCTCTTCTTAATAACTCCTCTCTCACTCCTTTTTCACCGCCAACACCATCACTTTGTCTCTATTTTCCCCCCTTCTTCTTTACGTTCTCAATCTCTTTCTGTCTGTCTTCCTCATTCATTCACCCCTCCTTATTCATCTCCTTCTCACTAAGACACATCTATCCCCTCCTACTTATTCTTTTCATGAAACTGTTAGTCCCTATCCTCTGTTGTACACCTTCACCTCTTACCTCTAATGTTTATCCATTCCTATTTATTCTCAAGGTTTGCCACATAGCCCCTCTCTACAACCTTCCCCCTCTTATATTGTTTCCCAAATCACACATTCACCTCCTCTTATTTATCTTCAGCTCAGTCTCCTTAGATCACCTCTTTTTACTAAATCCCGCTTCGCTTACTTTTTACCACCAACACCATCGATTTTTTTTGTTTTTCTTTCTTATTATCCTTTTTACTCTATCTTTTTCTCTCTCTCAACTATAAATCCCTTCTAACACATCTTATCCTCACTTTTTAACAGTTATACCTTTATATATTACTAATTATTCTTTCCATCAAACCGTTAGTTCCTATCTTCTATTGTACATTTTTACCCTTACCACTAACGTTTATCCTTTCCTATTTATTCTTAAGATTTACTCCTTCGCCCCTTTCTTTAGCCTCATCCCTCCCACATTGTTTCCTATACTCCTAACACTTAGCTCCTTCTACTTATCTTTAGCTCGATCTACTTAGACCACATCTTCTTATCAACTTCCGCTCTGCTTCCTTTTCACTGACAAAACCATCATTTTTTTCTGTTTCAGTCCCTTATTCTCCCTCTTACTCTGTCTCTCTCTCTCCGTCAATTATCTAACCTTCCTAACACATTTTATCCTCACTTTCCTAATAACTGTCTCCTCCTAAATAATTCTTTTTATTAAACTGTAAGTCCCTTTCCTTCATGGTACATCTTTACCCCTTGCCGCTTAAGTTTATTCCTTCCTATTCATTCATAAGATTAATCTCTTGGCCCCTTTTTCCAAACTCACCTATCTCACATTGCTTCCTTACCCGCTAAAATTCATCTCTTATTTATTTTCAGCTGGGTTCACTCAGACTTTTTTTTTTATCAAATCCCTCTTCGCTCTCTTCTCACCGCCAATACCATAACTTTCTTCTATTTCTCTCCCTCATTCTCCTTTTCATTATGTATCTCTCTCTATCTCTTTCTTTCAATTATCCACCCCCCAGCACATCTTATCCTTACATTCCCAACATCTATACTTCTATACCTTACTACTTATTCTTTCCATTAAACCGTTAGTCTCTATCTTCCATTACAAATCTTCACTCCTTACCACTAATGCTTATACCTTCCAATTCTTACTAAATTTTCACTCCTTAGCCCCTCTTTCTAACGTTACTTCTCCCACATTGTTTCCTGGCTTCCTAACTCTCACCTCCTCTTACTTATTTTCAGTTCGATCCACGTAGATCACCTTTTCTTACTAACTCCTGCTTCGCTTTCTGTTCACTGCCAACACCATCATTTTTTCCTGTTTTACTTCCTTATCCTCCTTCTCACTCTGTCTTTCTCTCTCTCCCTCAATTATTCACCCTTTCTAGCACATACTATCCTTACTTTTCTCATACCTAACCCCTTCTACTCATTCTTTTTATCAAATTGTCAGTCCCTCTTCTTTATGGTACATCTTTACCCCTTACCGCCAACGTTTAACTCTATCTATTATTTCTTAAGGTTGATGCTCTTAAGCCCCTCTCCCTTACCTCACCTATCTCTCGATTCACTTAGACTTCCTATTTTTATCGACTCCCCATTTGCTTCCTTTTCCCCGCCAAGATTAGCACTTTTTTCTGTCTCTCTCTCTCTCTCACACAGTCATTTTCATTCTGTCTTCCTCCCTCCCTCTCTTTATCTCCTACTAATTCACTCCTTTTATAATATCTTATCTTTACTCCCCTAAAACGCTTACCTCTTTACCTTACTACTTATTCTTTCCGTCAAACCGTTAGGACCTATCCTTTATTGTACATCTTCACCTTTTACTACTAACGTTTATCCCTTTTCATTCATTCTTAAAATATATTTTTTAGCCTTTTTCTCTAACCTTACCCCTTCCACATTGTTTCCTCAACTTCTAACATTTACATCCTTTTACTTGTCTTCAGCTTGATTCACTTAAACCAACTTCTGCCTCGCTCCCTTTTTACCACCAACACCATCATATTTACCCTTTTTCTCTTCCTTTTTTTCTTTCTCACTCCCTTTCTTTCTGTTTTTCTCCATTATCCACCCCTCTTAATACATCTTCTTCTCACTACCACACATCTATTCTTTTCTACTTAATCTTTCTATCAAACTATTAGTCCCTATCCTCCATTGGACACCTTCACCCCTTACCTCTAACGTTTATTTCTCTCTATTCATTTCTAGGATTTATTGCTAAGCCCCTCTCTCTAACCACACCCCTTATACAATTTTTCCTAACTTCCTAAAACTCACTCTGTCTTACTTCGCTTCGCACCCTTTTTACTGACAAAACGACCATTTTTTTTTTGTTTTTCTTCTTCATTCGCCTTTTTACTCTGTCCCTCTACTCTTTCTCATTTATCTACCATTCCTAACACATCTTACCCTTACTTTCCTTATACCTATAATCTTCTACTTATTCTTTCCATCAAACCGTTAGCTCCTCTCCTTCATAGTACATCTTTACCCCTTACCGCTTACGTTTACCCCTTCTTATTTATTCTAAAGAATAACCCCATAGCCCCTCTCTTTAACCTCACCTATCTCATATTGTTTTCTTATCTGCTAACATTCACCTCCTCTTATTTATCTCCAGCTCGATTTGCTTAGACCATTTTTTTTACAAACCCCTGCTTCGCTCCTTTTTTACCGCCAACACTGTCGGTTTTTTCTGTTAATCTTCCTACTTTTCCTTCTCCTTCTCAATACCTTTTCCTCTCTTTACCTCAAGTATCTACTCCACCCAACACATCTCCTTACCTACCTACCATCTATCACTTCTTACTTATTTTTTCCGTGAAACCGTTAGTCACTCTTCTCTATAGTACATCTTCACCCCTTACCTCTTACGTTTTTTGGCTCACGATTCCATTATTTATTTAATAATTTATTATTTTAGTTAAAAATTTACCTCGTTAGTAAAAAAAAATAACTATTTTGTTAATAATTCGTCTGTTTTTGGCTAAAAATTCCTGATTTTATTTAATAATTCATCTTTTTGTCTGGAAAATTAACTTTTTGGATAAAATTTCAACTATTTTGTTAAAATTTGGTCTTTTTTATTGAATTTGACTACTTTTTATTAAAAATTAAAATCCTTTCTCCTTAAAATATCAACGTTTACATGTTTTTTTTGAGAATTCGTACTTTTTGGTTTGAAATTCAACTACTTGAATGAAAATATAACTACTTTGCTGTACATTATTTTTTTAGTTGAAAATTGACTTGTTTGTTGAGAATTCATATTTTTCGAATACCAATTTATTTTTTTTTTAGAAAATCTGACTTTTCTCCTTAAAAATTCAACTATTTTGGTAAAAAATTTAAATGTTTAGCTTGAAAATTCAATAATTTTATAGAATCTTCAACTGTTTTGTTTAAAATTAAAATTTTTTTTGTTGAAGTAGCACCTTTAAAATTTTTTGTTGAGAATTCGTATTTTACGTTAAAAATTTAACTACGTGATTCACAATTGAACTACTATATAACAAATTAATTTTTCTGGTTTAAGATTCAACATTTTAGTTAAAAATTGGTTCTTTTGGTTTGGAAACTTATCTCTTCTGGTGAAAATCTTACATACTTCAGAGATTTTTTTTTTCGGTTGAAAATTTTTAATTTTATTCAAAAATAAATCTCTTTAATTGGAAATTAATATTTTTTCGGTTGAAAATTCCACAATTTAATTGAACATTTACCAATACAGATGAAGATTTATAATTTTATTTAAAAATTTATCTTCTTACTTGAAAATTTAACTATTTGGTTAAAAATTCTTTTATTTTGTTTAAAGTTTGTCTTTTTTTAGTCAATTTGACTGTGTCTTATTTAAAATTAAAATCTCCTTTTGTTAAAATATTAACTTTTACATTTTTTGTTGAGAATTCGTAATTTTGGTTAAAAATTCAAATACTTGATTGAAAATTGAACTACTTTATTATATATCAAATTTTCTGGTTTAAGATTTATCATTTTAGGTGAATATTTTTTTTTTTGTTAATAAATTTATTCCTTTCAGTCAAAAATTTAAGTACATACTTTGATAAAACTTGTTTTTGTTTTGATTGAAAATTCATTTCCTTATTCAAAAAGTTATGGTTTTAATTAAAAATTCTACTATTTGAATAAAGGTTATCATTTTAGTTGAAAATTCATCATTTTGGCTAAAAATTTAACTAGTTTGTTAAAAATTCTTACTTTTTTGATAATAATTCATAATTTAATTTTAAAATTTATATTTTTGGTAGTAAAATCAACTAATTGTTTTCAAGTTCATCGATTTATTTCCAAATTTAATATTCTAATTTTAAATTTCAAGAATCTAGAGCGTCTGAAATTAAATATTATATAGTACCCACATTCTTTTTTTCTAAAAGAATTTATTTCTCACTTTTTTTTTTATCACTTGATTTTTCCTAGTTTGATATAATTTTGGCCTATAAAGACTGTTATTTCAATGAATAAAATTTTTAAAAAAACTGTTCAATTAGTTCAAATCCTTAGTACAGAATTATTTAGTAAAATTTACACTAATTTGTATTTAGAAAGAGTATTTCGAAATTTGCCTTTAGCTAAAAATGATCCCTTGAAAAGTTGCCATCAATTTTTCCCTCTTTTCTTAATCGTTTTTCCGTGACTCAAAGTCTCTTGATTCGACATTAATTAACGTTTTTGTCCCTCTTCTCGATGCTCTCTACACTTTTGTATTGTAGCCTGCGGCATCAAAAGCCTCTTTTTTTCCTAGCCACAGTCCCAATAACTACTTGGGTAGCAACCAATTTTCTTCTTGAGTGAATTTCACCCTCGGGGCGATGAAAACCTTCTAGGAACAAAACTTCGCTCAGCAGAAGGGAAAATGACACTTTTTTAACCAAGGACTAAAAAATTAATTACATCCGAGCAAAAATTGAGTTAACTGTGTCTTTGAATTGATAAGCACACCTATATTTCTTTATCATTCTTTGCTTATTTGCATTTCATTGTTGAATTTTAATGGATATATACTTGCGCCTCGATGTGCGTCGTCGCACGTCGGTCAGCAATGCGAAATAAAGGTTGCTGCAACCTGCAACGTTAGGCTTGTCTTTTAACGCAAAAACTGGTCGTAAAGAAGATTCTTTAAATTGAAAAAATATTCATCTGTAAATCCTATAAAAAATTACTTATGATACAGGCCGATTAAAGTCCGAACACATGTATTATTTCGTGAATTTTCAAGAGTAAAAAAAGACAAAAATAAATGTAATATCTTTTTTTATTACTAACAAAATGGATTTTCCGGACTCCAATTTAATTAAATAAAAAACGAGTTTTCGACAAAAGAGTTACGTTTTCAAACAAAGTTAAATATTATAGAAAAAAAAATAGTTTATATTTGAAAGAATGTGGCAAAATAGTTGAATTTAAAAAAGGCGAATTTTAAACAAAGTGATTAAATTTTTAATTTAGCAATTAAGTTTTTGACAAAACAGTTGGATTTTTAAACAAATCATCAATTTTTTTATTGAAAAATATTAAGCCTCAAGCGAGAAAAATGAAATTATAACTAAATACCTTAATTTGAAGAAAAAATGTTTTTGAATCAAACATTTATATTTACAGACAAGTAATTAGGCTACAAATCAAAAGATACCGATATTCAACAAAATAGTTCAATTTTTTATCAAGGAGTTGAATTTGCAGCCAAAAAGTTGAATTGTCAACCGAATGGTTAAATTTTTTATCAAAAAAAATTAAGCTTCAAGTAAAAAAAAAAGAAATTTTTAACTTAATACTTGAATTTATAATAAAATTTTCCAATTCAACTGTGATATTAATAAACAAATAGTTCTGGTAGGAATGCAATATTCTTGGTTAAAAATTCAACTATTTAATTAAAAAGTTAAGTATTTTAATAAAAATTCGTTTTTCTAAAAAAAGCTATTATTTAATAAATATACTAATTATTATTTTATTTTTCACCTAGAATTATGAATTGGGTAACTTATGATATCGATGTGCAATTCACTATAGTTATTGATTTAAATTTCAAGAATTGTTAATTACATGGGATTTAAATTGCTCACGAAGAAGCGGCCAATGAGGGCTGTTGCGACAGGCAAGCGCTGGCCAAAGTTGGGATATTTTGGAATAATTTGAAATATGTGGGAATATGTAGGAATATGAAGTAATATTAAACAAATAAATAGGAATATTTCGTGAGTGTACCAGGAATATCGGAATGGTCTGTCTTGATATGCCCTCCCCAATGAGATTAGCTGCGTCAGGCGAGCGCTGGCCAAAGTTGGAATCACTGGGCAAAGGCTCTAGATAAAAAGCTATACGAGTACAATGGGTAAGCGGATGGAAAGAAATCAGGAAATTAGGGAATATAATATTTAATAATATTTTGGAATATTTAGGTATACTGTGAAATATTTAGGAATGTGTAGGAATATAAGGGAATATCGAAAGTATATATGAGAATATTTCGAGAGTGTACCGGGGATATCGGAATGGTCGACACCTTGCTTCATTTATATTGTTAAATGCTTTTTCTAGGCCAACAAATGCAACGAAAACTTTTTTTTCACTCTCAAATTTTTTTTGTGATCTGTCTTGATATGCCGTCTCCAATGAGAACAGCTGCGTCAGGCAAGCGCTGACTAAAGTTGGGATTAGTGACCAACGACACCAGATCAAAAGCTATACGAGTACAATCGTTGAACGGATAGAAAGGAATCGGAGAACTGGAAAATATAATATTTTATAATATTTGAAAATATTTTAGAATACTTTAGAATATGTGGAAATACGTAGGTATATGAGGGAATTTCGAAAGAATATATGGGAATATTTCGTCTTTCTAACATTGCCAAATGCTTTTTCTGGTTCAAAAAATGCACAAAAAACTTTCTTCTTTACTTTTAAATTTTTTTGTGATATCTCAATATGCCTTTACTAATGAGGGCAGCTGCGTTAGGCAAGCGCTGGCCAAAGTTGAGATCAATAGCCAACGGCACCAGATTAAAAGCTATACGAGTACAGTCGGTGAACGGATAGGAAGAAATCAGGGAATTCGGGAATAGAATATTCAATAAAATATTTAAAATATTTAGGAATATTTAAGATTATATGGGAATATGTAGGAGTAGGATATAATATGAATAAAATATACGTAAATATGTATTGAGTGTAGCAAGAATATTAGAATAGTCGACCTCTTGTTCTATCCACATTGTCAAATGCCTTTTCCAGGTCAAAAAATGGACAAAAAAGTTTTTATTTACTCTCTATATTTTTTTTGTGATGTCTTGATATGCCTTCACCAATGACGGTAGCTGCGTCAAGCAAGCGCTGGCCAAAGTAAGGAGCATCGGTCGTCTTGATATGCCTTCACCAATAAGGGCAGATGCGTCAGGAAAGCGCTGACCAAAGTGGGGATCACTGGCCGTCTTGATATGCCTTCACCAATGACGGTAGCTGCGTCAGGCAAGCGCTGGCCAACGTCAGGATCACTGGCCGTCTTGATATGCCTTCACTAATGAGGGCAGCTGCTTCAGGCAAGCGCTAGCCAAAGTTAGGATCACTGGCCGTTTTGATATGCCTTCACGAATGAGAGCAGCTGCGTCAAACAAGCGCTGACTAAAGTGGGGATAACTGGCCGTCTTGATATGCCTTTACCAATAAGGGCAGCTGCGTTAGGCAAGCGCTAGCCAACGTCAGGATCACTGGA
>JAUELO010000242.1:480703-490849 GCA_032357855.1 Amphibolips quercusostensackenii | reverse complement strand
TTTGATTTTTAGAAAATTGATTTATCAATAAACTTTTAATTTTATTCCGAAAGATGAAAGTTTTAATAGAAAAAGTATATATTAATTAATCAGTTAAGAACATGAAAAGCATGAAACAATTATTTTTATTGAAATATTCAAATAATGTTTACAAAATTTTTTTTCATAAAAAATTAGATTTCTGTACATTTAATCTATTAATAACCTTTAGAATTATTTTAAAAATAAATGAAAACGTATGCGCGTATTTATTAATTGATCAGTTTACAACATAAATAACAATTAACTAAATAATTCAAATAATTTTTACTTTATATTTTTTGAAATTTGAACTTTGATTTTTAGAAATTTGATTATCAATAAGCTTTTAATTTTATTCCGAAAAATGTGAGTTTAAGTATAATTAGTTTATATTAATTAATCAGTTCACAACATTAAAAGCATTAAACAATTATTTTCATTGAAATATTTAAATAATGTTTACAATATTTTTTTTAAAATTAAAATTAGATTTTTGTACATTTCATTTATTAATAACCCTTAAAATGAACTTGAAAATAAATAAAAACGTATTCACATATATATTAATTAATCAGTTCACAACATAAATAACAATTATATAATTAAATTTAAATAATTCTTATTTTATATTTTTCTAAATTTGAACTTTGATTTTTAAAAATTTAATTTATCAATAAGTTTTTGATTTTGTTCCAAAAAATGTAAGTTTAAGTATAATCAGTTTGTATTAATTAATCAGTTCACAACATAAAAAGCATAAGACAATTATTTTCATTGGAATATTTAAATAATGTTTACAAAAATTTTCCTGCTTAAAATTAGATTTTTGTACATTTAATTTATTTATAACCTTTAAAATTATTTCGAAAATGAATAAAAACGTGTGCACATATTGATTAATTAATCAGTTCACAACATAAATAACAATTAACTAAAAAATTTTAATAATTTTTACTTTATATATTTTTTTAATTTGTGTTTCAAGAAAGTTAATCTCACACAAAAATTACTATATTATATACACTATATTACATATATTATGCATTAAATATATCTGAAGGTTCATAGCAATAATTGAAAGTGATAGTAAAAATACGTAAATCAAAATAATTTTTGGCGATCGGTGGAAGTAGAAATCTACTTTTTTAGTACTTGAACAAATTTTTTAAAATATTTTTTCCCAAAATTTCTTTGAAATAAATTTTTTTTTAAAATAATGTATCTACCTATATAAGTCACCATGTGATCTTAATTTGGCGGAAGTATATCATTTTCACCAACAATAAAGTTACAATCTATAAACTTTGAAAATGATATGCTTTCTAATTAGAATCTTTTAAAATTATTTAATTGAAACTCAAAGCCTTAAAAATTTAACAATTCCAAACTTAGTTTAAAATTAAAATTTTCCGTTCATTCGGACTCGGTAAAGCAGCGAACACTCGATGTTTAAGAGAATCAAAGAGTAAAGGAAATAAGTCTTTTCAATGGAGAAAGAGGTTTGAAAGTTTTCCGCGATCAGTAATATTTCTTTCTTTATTTTTGTTCAGACGTAAATAGTAAATAGATCCAGCAAAGGTAACTATGGGAACTGATCCTTTTACTTTACGAAAGAAATTCCCCGTTTTATTGCCCGACACTTGCTGAAACAGAAAAAGGAAAAAGGATCTCAATCGACCCTGTGATACTAATTGAAAAAAATGTCGCTTTACACCTCACAAGAGTATTTTTAATTTATTTACCACAGTGATAAAGTAATTTATTAACACTTAGAAATTTCTTTAAACATAATGTCATCTTATTTAATAATAAAATTATAAAAAAATATTTTTTCTTAGTTTTAATATGTCCGCTTAGGCTTTATATAACGTCCATTCCTTTACATCTTTATCACATCTCTTTTAAACTGCTTATTACTTAATAATTTAATAATCTAACTTATTCTCTACTCTAATACATATAATTTATGCCTCTTAAATCATCAGCGTGCCAGATCCTATTCTTCTTAATTTTTTCTTCTTTAACTCCTCTAGCTTTTTTTATCTCCTTGATCCGTTTTTTTCCTAGTCACTCTTCCCCTAAAATTTCCTTAACGTTATTTTGGCATCCTCCCCTCTTCTCTCATACAAGGATTTCGTACATGCTTCTGTCTCCTTTACCTAGTCACGTACTCTGCATTTTCTTTCCTCATCCTCTTCCCAACACATTGATCCACTTACTTCATTTTCTAATTGTCACCTAGCTATTTCTGTACAACACTTTTCCCCTATCCTCCCTCCAGATATTTTAGCAATCCTTCTCTTTTTATGACCTGATACCATTTATCATATTATGCTTCCTCTATCCTTTCCTATCTATCTATTACCTGCTTTTCTCTATCTCTTTTTTCTAGTTGCTCATAATCTATATTTTCTCCTTCTCCTCTCCCTCGATCTCTAGAAAATCTTTTTTTTCTTCTTTCTATCTCTTTAATTCTATGGCCTCTTTTCTCTTTCATCCACCTTTTTGTAACACTTTATCGCTAACTATTTTTCCTTTCCTCTTTTTAGTTTCTCGTCGATTTTTTACATCCTCTTTCCTACTCCTGTTCCTAGCTTATTTCTAAAAACCTCTTCTCGTACCGTGTAACCCAAAGTTCTCCACTCCTAATACTGACAATGCCAGCGTATCGAAGAAAATCATTAGTCTATTCCAATATTTTTAAATATTTTTTTTCTTATTTTCCATACCCACACCTTCCCTAAACCTTGTTTGATTCTGTGAAATTACCTTTTTTTCCTCTGCTTCTTTCTTCAACCTCTTTAATACCATGTTCACGTATATTTTTACAAATGTCACAATCAACGTCAAACTTTTGTAATCTTTAACCCCTTTCTTCATTAATGGTACCACTATCCCTATTTTCCATATTTCTGGTAAACACTCCCCTCTCAATAGAATTTTATCTATAACTGCTGCCTTTCCATTTTTCGTTGACCCTATCGCCTTTTCTATTTCTTTTCTTATGATATCCTTTTCTCTTCCCTGTTTTCCTACTGTTGTTTTTTTCACTCCTAATAATTCTATAATATTTTTTTTTGCTCTAACATTTTAATCTCCTAATTTACACTTTTGCTTTTTCTATCTCCCTATTCACTATTTTTTATACTTCTTCTTTCGTGATAGCGTTTGCTGCCTTTTCTTCAAACCTTTTATTTTCTTCCTTTTTTCTTTTTCTATAACACAGTTCATTAAACTATTTTCTACTGGCTTCTGTATTCTTCTGCACTGCTCTTCGCGCCCCACCACTTTCCTAATTACTTTCTTATTTTATTTTTTTCTCCTCACATTGCTCATCCCAGCTACCTCTTCTTCCTACTTCGCCGACTCCTTTTTTAACTAAAACCTCTAATATTATTTTTACTTTTCTTACCACCATTTCTATCTCCTCGTTGTTGACCAGTAGCCTTTCGCTTTTCTTTTTGTTTCCTCTTTGGCTGTTTTCCGTTCATCTCTCTTCCGCATCTTAACCGTATGCATGCACTCTTCTTTCTCATCTTCCTTTATGTTTCAGTTTAAGACATACCATCCCCACTCCTCCAATATATTTAGTAATTTTCTTCCCTTCTTAATCACTGCTATGTTTTTGGAATTTCTCCTATTCTTATCCCATTTTCTCTCTATTCTGTTTCTCTCTTTTCTCCTGATGTAGCATTGGAGTTTCCCTCTATAATTAGTCTTACTCCTTCTTCTTCTTATTCAATTACCTTCCTTAACTCCTCTGTTTCGCCCTTTTTATCCCTATTGACAAATAATCGTACTATCTTTCACGTCTTCGTTCTTCACCTTATCTCTTCTTATATTAATCCTTTTTGTAGTTTATTTAACTTATTCCTATCTTTTTTCTTCCCTATCAAATCTTTCCTTGTTCCCATCACCATTTCCTCCAATGCTCTTTTTTCCCACTTTTATTGTAATTCACGACAATCTAAAAGTTACAAATTCATGCTTCTTACTGTGCTCTTTTACTCTCTTATTCATAAATCAGACCGACTTTTTGGTTACCATATCATTCACTTTCTACTCCTGACCATAGTTCGAGACCATTTTTCAACTCCAAATTATCTATCACTAATTTCAGTGACATTTACTAATTGCCACAACAATCTGGAAGTTACATATCTATGATCCTCACTATGCTGTTTTACTCTCTTATTTATAAATCAGACCGACTTCTTGGTTATCATTTGATTCACACATTACCACATTTCGAGTCCTTTTTTTATCTCAGATTTTCTATCACTTGTAACAGTGACATCTACTCATTGCCACAACAATCTAGAAGTAACAAATCTATACTCCTTCATATGCTGTTTTGCTCTTATTCATGAATCAGACTGACTTTTTGGTAACCATGTTATTCACACCTGACCATAGTTCGAGTTCCTTTTTTAACTCCAGATTTTCTATCACTTATAACAGTGACATCTACTTATTGCCACAACAATCTGGAAGTAACAAATCTATGCTCCTTTTTATGCTGTTTTGCTTTTATTCATGAATCAGACTGACTTTTTGGTTACCATGTTATTCAAACCTGACCATAGTTTAGTCCCTTTTTCAGCTCCAGATTTTCTATTACTTATAACAGTGACATCTACTCATTGCCACAACAATCTGGAAGTAACAAATCGATGCTCCTTGATATGCTGTTTTGCTCTTATTCATGAATAAGACTGACTTTTCAGTTACTATGTGATTTACACTTGACCATAGTTCGAGTCCCTTTTTTTACTTCGAATTTTCTATCGCTTATAACAGTGACATCTACTCATTGCCAAGACAGTCTGAAAGTAATAAATCTATACTCATTAATATGTTGTTTTGCTCTTATTCATAAATCAGACTGACTTCTTGGTTACAATGTGATTCACACCTGACCATAGTTTGAATTCCTTTTTCCACTTCAGATTTTCTATCACTTATAACAGTAACATTTACTCATTGCGACAACAATCTGAAAATCACAAATGTATGTTCCTTGATATGCTCTCTTACTCTTATTCATGAATCAGACTGACTTTTTGGTTACCATGTGATTCACACCTGACCATAGTTTGAGTCTCTTTTTTACTTTAAGATTCTCTATCACTTATAACAGTGACATCTACTTATTGCCACAACAATCTGTTAATAATAAATCGATGCTCCTTAATATGCTGCTTTGCTCTTTCATTTATAAATCAGACCGACTACTTGGTTACTTAGTGATTCACTGTCTACTCCTGACCATAGTTCGAGTCCGTTGTTAGCTCCAGATTTTCTGACATGACATCTGCTCGCTGCGCATTAAAAATACAATAATTCAAAAATATTTTTTAATATAGTCAACCCCAAATATGTACAAAAACCAGGTTTTATTATTAGAAAATTTTGATTAAAAATATTGTTTAAAAAAATTATAATTTATGATGTATAAGATTTTTTTAATGCTAAGTAACCATCAAAAAATTCTTAACTAATTTTTTTTCTAATTTTTAAATTTTTCAAGCAAAAAAGATTAAAATTTAACCAAAAACAGTTAGATTTCATCTAAAAAGGCGAATCTTTAAGCCAAAAAGGCGAATTTTTTTAGAATACAGTAGAATTTTCAACAAAAAATTTTATTTTTGACCAAGAAAGATGACTTTTTTATCATTAAAGATGTGTTTTCAATGTGAAAAAAAACAAATTTTCAATAAATTTGTTACATTTTTGACCAAAAAATATAAGTTAAGCAAAATAGTATAATTTTCAAACAAATACTTGAATTTTAAACACATAGCAGAAATTTTAATCTACAGAGATAAATTTTTAACAAAATGATACATTTTTATCAGAATAGTTAAATTTTTAACCAAAAAATAATTATTTTTAAACAAAAATTTAATTTTTAAATTTTTAGTGTAACAATTAATTTTCAACAAAAAAAACGAATTTTTAACCACTTAAAGTTAAAAAAAGACTATATTTTAACAGAATAGTCAAATTCTTTGAAAATTATTCAATAACTTTCTACCAAATATGTAAATTATCAATTCATGAAGAATAAATTTACAATCTTAAATAAAATACTAAAATTTTTTGAAGAAAAATTAATTTTTAACATAAAAAAAGGAATTTTTATTAAAGTAGCTAAATTTTCAGCAAAAGAGGCGAATCTTTAAAGAAGCGAATTCTTAACCGAATATATTAGTTTTCTGCCAAAATATTTCAATTTTCCATATTTTTCATTTTAAGTATAAATTTTCGATAAAAAAGTTAATTTTCGATCAAGCAGTTATAACGTGTTACCAAATTATTGAATTTTCAGACTAAAAAGACAAATTTTCTACTAGAAAGTTTGAATTATCAACGCAAAAGTTAATTTTTGATGAAACATATAAATTTTCGACTAAAGTCATGAATCTGTACCTAAAAAAATGAATTTTTTACAAAGTTATCAAGGAAACATGTTATGTTTATATTTCAGTCAAAAAAGATTTTCATTTGAAATTGAAGACCTTTGAATTCAATAAAAATGACGAATTAGCAATAAAATAGTCGAATAAGTTAACAGAACCAAAACCAGGTAATATGGTTTTCACTCAAAAATAAAAATTGTTTAACTTGAAAAAAAATTTATAAATGGTTCAGAAATGCGAGATGTGTAAAAACTAATAGCGCGATTCGATTTAACAATTGAAAATTTTTTTTATCTTAAAAAATTATCTATTAGTTTTTTTGCTAGTAGTTTTACAATGATTTTATCTTAAAATATTTTTTTTACTTTTTACAACTTATTAAAATTATAATGAGAAAATCCAATTTTATAAAACAGACTGTCTAAAAAGTAACAAAACACCTAAATTATTTTTCAGGTAAAATATTTTTTCAAAAAGCCAAGGTCATTCCTGAAGTGACTTTTAACGCAGAATCTAGTGGTCACCTTGAATTTGACTTTGAGCTTGACCTTCAAGATTATTTCAAGGTCAACTTTGTTTTTAAACTCAGGTCATAAGGCAAGGATGACATTGAACCCATTTAAAAACAACGTCGACCTTAAAATAACCTTGAAGGTTAAGCTCAAGGTCAAATTCAAGATCACCGCTGGATTCCTTGTTCAAAGTTACTTCAAGAATGACCTTGGCTTTTTGAAAAAATATTTTACCTGCAAAATAATTTAGGTGTTTTGTTACTTTCTGAACACCCTGTATATTAACGATTTTATAAAATCACATTGATTTTAATATACTAAAAAAATTAGTAAAATACTCTTACTAATTCATTTAGTAACATAAATCTTACCATTACATTTAGTAGAAAGTGGTAAAATTACTAATTTAGCAGCCAGACACAATGCTACTAATTGCATCAGTAAATCACATTTTTGCATTATTGCAATGACTGTGAATACACTGAACATATTATTAATCAGGGCATAGAAAAATATTAAGATTGGTTTAATTTTACCAAGTTATCGATTAATGAGCAGAAAACAGTTTATATTACCTTCGCACTAACCAACATTTCGAAACCACCAATAATAATGAAAATATAGGATTAGGAATAAAATTTTTTATCTTTTCGGATGACACAGTACTCGTATATGGGAGCAACGTCTGTAAATCCACTAAACAAATCATTCATCAAGACATAGAAAAATATTGTGATTGGCTTAATTTTAACAAGTGGCCGCATTGCTATACATTGTTTTTTTTACCATTAAATACAACAATAAAAAAATATGTAAGGATACAAATCTAATGTCATCGCGGCGTTGAATTAAATGAATGTGACCTAGTTGCAAGGAATTATACTAAAATCTCTAAGTATTATAGATACCGAGAGAAGAATTGCAAATGGCAAAGACGGATGAAGCTGCGGTTCTGCTACGTTGTGAAATTCAGCCAAAGGGAGAAACTTTTACACCCTATATAAGTTAAGTTAGAAATTAAAGCCACGTTTCATAAAAGATTCATAACAGGCCTAATTTCTTAGAGAATCATTTCGTAGTCTTCCTTACATTGAATTATATTTCAATTACGAATTTCCGCCAGAGAGACTATCGAAGATAAGTTAGGATTGTCAGGGAGCATCCTACGTTAAGTTAATAAGTGTGCGTCAGTTTGACAGGTTGAAAGTTCAACTATTTGATTTTTACAAATAGTTTATGATTTTAATGTTGAAACATCGAAACCTAGGGACGTGAATTTGCATTTTGCGCGCGTCTGTTTACTGATAGTTATCTTATAAAGATAATTATTTAGTGTAAAGAAAAATGATTGGTTTATAAATCTGCAGTATCTAATAACGACTAAGTGCCGTTCAGCGTTGCGAGAAAAAGGGGACATGATCGGCTTTCAGGTACGAAAATAAAAGGACTTTAATCTGGAGCATGCTCTGTATGCATGTGTATATGACACTCACCCTTTCACAGAAACGCTTGTTACTTCAAATCCGGATAGTAACGAGTTATGCTGCCCCTGCAAGCTCTACAGCATCCTATGAAACAAAAAACTGTGTTCTATTCTTTCTTCATCAAAGAACTTTAACAGCAGGCACTTTTTTAAATGCAAAATCTTCCTATACTTTTTTTCATCCCTTAATTTGATAATTGAGGTTATTGTTTTTAATATCCTAAATCATTAACCCTATCTAAAATTAGAAAACATTTATTTAAAGAGAACTGGAATTGATATTTTCGTTTATCAATAGCTTGAACTTTAAAGGCCATATAAGACTCTAAATATAAGAGATTACTTCCTGCTTTGCTGATGTGAAATATATTTTTCTCTCATTCAATTTTGCTTCCTTTTCTAGAAATATAGATATTAAGGTTTCTATTTTTTGAAATATACTAACATATTCTTTGAGAAGAAAAAGTAATCCTGTATCTTTTTAAGGATACTTGATATTTCTAGACTCTTCATGAAAAAATGTCTATCCGTTTGGACAGTTTGGATGGAATATCATACCCTTGTTCCTTTAAATTTCATTCAATTTGAAATTATACAAAAGTAGAGTAAAGAGAGCGAGAGTGCAAGGAACTTCTATACTACGGAGATACAAAGAGAGATTAAACTGACCCGCAATGAAGTCAGCTGTCAGTTTTCGTTTTCTACAGTTTCTTGAGTTTCTAATCAAAAAGAAAAAAAAGTATGAGAGAAAAATCTCTGGAAAAATTGATCTCCTCTAGGCTTGAGAAGAAGGTCATCAAAGGTACTGAAAGGATTTTAAATAAAAAAATTATATTAAAATCACACAAGATTTTACACAGTTCAGATTACAGATTTTGTGTGAGGTCTCCCGTATAGTTATAATTACGATTTTCAGTATTGTTTCACCAACTTTAAAAAGTCTTTTCGCAAAGGTGACAAAAGTTACTAAGAGATTATCTCTAATTGAAATACAGATTATAACTAAATAAAATTTTTATAGTTTAGATTACAGTTGTTGTGTGCAGTACTCCGAAATCTGCATGGAAATGATAATGATCTTTGGTATTGTTTCACCTACTTTAAAAGGTTTTTACGTAAAGATGAAACGAGTATCTTAAAGTTTAGCTCTGACTGAAACACGGATCATAACTGAATTAGATTTTTTATAGTTTAAACTACAGTTTTTGTGTGCAGTCCTCTGCAATCTGCATAGAAATAATAATGATCATTAGCATTGTTTCACCAACTTCAGAAGAGTTTTTTCTGAAGATGACAAAAGTAATTTAAAGCTTTTTCTGACTGAAACGTAAATCATAACAAAATGAGACTTTTTGTGGTTACGACTACAGTTGTTGTATACAGTACTCCATAATCTGCATGGAAATGATAATGATCTTTAGTATTGTTTCACCTACATCAAAAGATTTTCTTAGAAAAATGGCAAAAGTGTTTCAAAGTTTATCTCTGACTGAAACTCAGATCATAACAGCATAAGATTTTGTATAGTTTAGATTACAGTTGTCGTGTGCAGTACTCCGAAATCTGCATGGGAATAATAATGATCTTTAGTATTGTTTTACCTACATTAAAAGATCTTTTTAGAAAGATAACAAAAGTGTTTCAAAGTTTATCTCTGACTGAAACTCAGATCATAACAGCATAAGATTTTGTATAGTTTAGATTACAG
>JAUELO010000242.1:451614-463632 GCA_032357855.1 Amphibolips quercusostensackenii | reverse complement strand
CCTTAGAATTTTTAAACAAAAAGACAAATCGACAACAACAAATTATAGTTGATATACCAAAAAAACGAATTTTCAAGAAAATAGTCAAATTTCCAACCAAATAATTAAATTTTCAACAAAGCCGTAGAATTATCAAACAAAAATATTAAACTTTGGAAAAAATGAGTCTAACTTTCAACAAAAAGACAAATTTTTAACTCATAGAAATAAAGTTGATATTGCAACAACAAAAAAATGCTTTAAAATATTTTAACAAAAAAACAATTTTTAAGAAAATAGGCAATTTTTAACCAAATAATAAAATTTTTTAAATAATAGTACATTTTTGAAACAGAAAAGTTAAAGTTTGACAAAAAACAGTTAAATTTTCAACAAAGAGACAAATTCTCAAAATACAAGAAAATTATAGTTGGCTTTTTGACAAAAAAAAAAGAAATTTTAATATATCCTAACAAAACAACAGAATTTTTAGGAAAATATTCAAATTTTTAAACAAATAATTAAATTTTAAACAAAATCGTAAAATTGTCAAAAAAAAATTAAAGGCAAAAAATTATAGTTGATACCCAAAAAAAAACAAATTTTCGAGAAAATAATCAAATTTCTAAACCAATAATTAACTTTTCAACAAAACCGTAGATTTTTCAAACAAAAAGATTAAACTTTAGACAAAATCAGTCTAACTAACAACAAAAAGATAAATTTTTAACTCAAAAAAATATAGTTGGTATTGCAAAAAAAAAAAAGAATTCTTAAAATATTTCAACAAGAAAATAATTTTCAAGAAAATAGTCCAATTTTTAACCTAATATTAAAATTTTGTACATAATAGTACATTTTTGAAACAAAATATTAAAGTTCAACCGAAATCAGTTAAATTTTTAACAAAAAGACAAATTCTTAAAATACAAGAAAATTATAGCTGATTTTTTGGCAAAAAAAATAATTTTTTTGACATATTCTAACAAAAACAAAAAACTTTACAGAAAAATAGTCAAATTTTTAACAAAATAATTAAATTTTCAACAAAATTGATGAATTTTCAAACAAAAAAAAACAAATTCACAATAACAACAAATTATAGTTGATATCCCCAAAAAAAACAAATTTTCAAGAAAATAATCAAATTTCTAAACAAATAATTATATTTTCAAGGAAACCCTAGAATTTTGAAACAAAAAGATTAAACTTTGGACAAAATCAGTCTAGTTTTCAACAAAAAGACAAATTTTTTACTCAAAAAAAAAGATCGATATTGCAACAAAAAAAGAATTTCCAAAATATTCCAAAAAAGAAACCATTTTATAGAAAACAGTCAAATTGTCAACAAATTATTTTAAAATTTTTAACATTACAGTACATTTTTAAACAAAAAAATTTGAGTTTAATTAAAATCAGTTGAATTTTTAACGAATAGACAAATTCTCAAAATACAAGAAAATTGTACTTGATTTTTTGGCTAAAAAAAACAACAAATTTTTAACATTTTCTAACAAAAACAAAAGAATTTTTAGGAAAATAGTCAAATTTTTAACCAGATAATTAAATTTTCAACAATTACGTATAATTTTTAAACAAAAGGATTAAACTGTGGACAAAATTAGTTTCATTTTCAACAAAAAGAAAAACTTTCAACTAAAAAAATATAGTTTATATTGCAAAAATAAAAAAACATTTTTCTGAATATATTCAACAAAAAAATATTTCAAGAAAAGTCAAATTTTCAACCAAGTAATAACATTTTTAACATAACAGTACATTTTTTTAACAAGAAAATTGAAGTTTAATCAAAATCAGTTTAATTTTCAGCAAAAAGACAAAATCTCAAAATACAAGAAAATTAAAGTTGATTTTTTGACAAAAAAAAAAGGAATTTTTAACATATTTCAACAAAAACAAAAGAATTTTCAGGAAAATAGTCAAATTTTTAACCCAATAGTTAAATTTTTTACAAAATCGTAGAATTGTTAAACACAAAGATAAAACTTTGGATAATATTAGCTTAATTATCAACAGAAAGACAAATTTTGAATTTAAAAAAATATAGTTGATATTGCAACAACAAAAAAAGAATTTAAAAAATATTCTAACAAAAAAACAATTTTATAGAAAACAGTTAAATTTTTACCTAAATATTTTAAAATTTTTAACATGACAGTACATTTTTGAAACAAAAAATTAAAGTTTAATTAAAATCAGTTAAATTTTTAACAAAAAGAGAAATTCTCAAAATACAAGAAAATTATACTTCATTTTTTGACAAAAAAATTTTTTAACATATTCTAACAAAAACAAAAGCATTTTCAGGGAAATATTAAAATTTTTTAACAAAATAATTAAATTTTCAACAAAGCTTTGAAATTTTCAAACAGAAAGACAAATTTACAACAACTAAAAATTATAGTTGATATAAAAAAAAAACGAATGTTCAAGAAAATAGTCAAATTACCAGCCAAATTATTAAATTTTCAACAATACCGTAGAGTTTTCAAACAAAAATAATAAACTTTAGACAAAATCAGTTGAATTTTTAACAAGAAGACAAATTTTCAAAATACAAAAAAATAATAGTTGATTTTTTGACAAAAAAAAAAGAATTTTAAACATATTCTAACAAAAACAAAAGAATTTTTAGGAATATAGTTAAATTTTTAACCAAATAACTAAATCCTCAGCAAAGCCGTAGAATTTTTCAACAGAAAGACAAATTCATAACAATAAAAAATTATAAATGATATAAAAAAAAAAGAATATTCAAAAAAATAGTCGAATTTTCAACCAAATAATAAAATTTTTAACAAAACAGAACATTTTTGAAGAAAAAAAATTAAAGTGTAATCAAAATCAGTTCAATTTTGAACAAAAAGAAAAATTCTCAAAATGCAAGAAAATTTAAGTTAATTTGTTTACAAGAAAAAAAAGAATTTGCAACATATTTCAACAAAAAAAAAAGAATTTTCAGGAAAATAGTTAAATTTCTAACCAAATAATTAAACTTTCAACAAAGATGTAGAATTGAAAAAAAAGACAAATTGACAACAAAAAATTAGAGTTGATATCCCAAAAAAAAACAAATTTTCAAGAAAATATTCAAATTTCCAAACAAATAATTTAATTTTCAACAGAACCGTAGAATTTTAAAACAAAAAGATTAAACTTTGGACAAAATCAGGTTAAATTTCAACAAACAGACAAATTTTTAACTTTAAAAAAATATAGTTGATATTCCAACCAAAAAACAATTTTCAAGAAAATAATCAAATTTTGAACCAAATAATAAAATTCTTAACATAACAGTACATTTTTTAAACAACAAATTTAAAGCCTAATCAAAAACAGTTAAATTTTTTAACAAAAAGACAAATTCTGAAAATACAAGAAAATTATAGTTGATTTTTTGACAAAAAAAAAAAAAAAAAATTTCAACATATTCTAAGAAAAACAAAAGGATTTACAGGAAAATAGTCAAATTTACCACCAAATAATTAAATTTTCTACAAAGCCGTAGAATTAAAAAAAAAAGACAAATTAGCGACAACAAAAAATTATAGTTGATATTCACAAAAAAAATGAATTTTCGAAAAAATATTTAAATTTCCAACCAAATAATTAAATTTTCAACAAAGCCGTAGAATTTCCAGAAAAAAGACAAATCAACGAAAAAAAAAATTATAGTTGATATCCAAAAAAAAACAAATTTTCAAGAAACTAGTCAAATTTTCAATAAAATAATTAAATTTTCAACAAAATCGTAGAATTTGCAAACAAAAAGATCAAACTTTGGACAAAATCAGTTTAATTTCCAACGAAAAGACAAATTCTCAACACAGAAAAATATAGCTGATAGTGCAGAAAACAAAATATTTTAAAACATTTAAAAAAAAGAAAAAAAATTTGTAAGAAATTAATCAAATTTTTTAACAAATGATTAAATCTTTATTAAAATAGTAGACTTTTTAAACAAAAAGATTAAACTTTATCAAAAGTCAGTTAAATTTCGAGCAAAAAGAAAAAATTCTCAACAACAAAGTTATAATTAATATTACAAAAAAAAATTTCTAATATATTCCAACAAGAAAAAACAAGAATTTCTAAATGAATACTCAAATCTTCAACCAAATAATTAAAATTTTAACAAAACAGGAGATATTTCAAACCAAGAAATTAATCTTTAGACAAGATCAGTTGACTATTCAACGAAAAGACAAATTCTCAACAAAAATATTGTAGCTAATATTGCAGCAACAAAAAATCATTTTTTACATATTCAAAAAATAAAAAAATTTAAGAAAATATTCAAATTTTTAGCTAAATGAATTATTTTTTAACAAAATAGTAGACTTTTTAACCAAAAAAATTGAACTTCAGCCAAAAGCAGGTCAATTTTTAACAAAAAGACAAATTTTGAACAAAAAACGTAATAATTGATATTGCAAATAAAATTCGAATTTGTAACATATTTCAACAATTAGAAAAGTATTGTGAACAAAATAGTCAAATTTTCTATCAGATAATTAAATTTTGAGCAAATTAAAAAATTTTTAAACCAAACAGATTGAGCTTTACCTAAAAATAGTTTAATTTTCAAAACAAAAAAAGTAAATTCTCAACAAAAAACATAATAGTTGATATTCAAACAACAAAAAATTAATAATTTCACAAAACAGTCCAACTTTTCAATTAATAGTTGAATTTTAACCCATTAATTGAATTTTCAACAAAATAGTAAAATCTTCAAAAAAAAAAGATTAAACGTCAACCAAAAATATTTAGTTTTCAACAAGAACAAAATTTCTAAGCGAAAAATCTATTAGCTGATATTTCAACAACAAAAAAACAAATTTTCAAGAAAATAGACCAATTTTTCACAGAAAATGTAATTTTTTTATCCTGCATAAATAAATTCTCTACAAAATAAATGAATTTCGAAACAAACATTTGAATTTTCACATAAAAAAGAAGGATTTCAACTATAAATTAATGAAACAACAAACAAAATTTAAAAAAAATAGGCAAATTTTTAACCAGAAAGACAAATTTTCAATTTAAATGATGAATCTGCAATAAAAACAAAAATTAATTTATAACAAATCAGTTCAATTTTTATTGTAAAAAGACAAATTTTGAACCAAATAGTCAAATTTTTCAGAAAACAATTAAATCTTTAAACCGAAAATATAAATTTTTTAGAAAAAATTAAATTTTTACCTGGACAGTTGCATTTTTAAGCGAAAAGTAGGCTATTTTAGATGAAAAATCACACTTTTTTGGTAAAAATTGAATTTTTTAAAAATAAAAATTTACTTATTTAGTTTAAATTTGATCTTTTTTAATAGAAAAATCTCTGGTCAGAAATCCAACTATTTCTGGTTAAAGTAAATTTTTTGTGGGTTTTCAAGTTTATTATATTTTTGGTTGAGAACTTATCTTTTTTGCTTGAATATTTCACTATTTGATTGAAAATTTTTATATTTTATTAAAAATTCAACAATTAATTAGAAAGTCATTTTCATATTTGAGGGATTAAAATTGAACTGTTTTGTAAAAAATATTCCTTTTTAACTTAAGAATTGTACAATTTGGTTAATTTTCTCGTTCTTTTCTAACTGAAGAATCTTTATTGTTTCAAATTTTAACTTTTTTGATAAAAATTTGTCTTTTTTTTGAAAATTAAACCATTTTGTGAAAAACCAGTGTTTCTTTTTAAGTTACCAACATAACTATTCCGTTTTTTATTAGAAATTTTTTTTTTTTTAATTCAACTATTTAATTGAAAATTATTCTTTTTCATATAAAATTTCAACAATTTAATTTCAAATTTTTTTTTAAAATTAAAAATAATTTTGTTGTTAAAAAATTAACTACTTTGTAGCTAACCACCCAAATATATATACTAAAATATGAAAATTTTTAATTTTCCCTATTAATTACCAAAATGATATACACAATGATTTGCTACTACAGAGATTACTGCAATTAATAATAAAAAATGTAAAAAAAAATTAAATTCACCGGGTATCGAACCACGGTAGCTCACAACGAACGCCGAAGTTATCAACTTTTATGAATATCTTCTTGTAATAAAAAATTAATGAATAAAGTGAATGTTATTTTAATTTAGCGTAAAAGAAAGGAAGCAAAGTGCAGTATAAAAGATCTTGGGTAATTTCACAAAGTGCCTAGATCCTGTGAAAGTAAAAGGGGCGAAAAGGAAGGAACTCATAAGAAACAAATAGGAATCAGGTTAAACGAGACTACTCAAGACTCGTGAGTCGAGAGCTTTACGAAGCTTTGGCAATTTATCTCTTGTATGCCACGAGGCTTTTATACAAGTTTTGTTTTGTTTTTGCCCTGAATTCTTTGAAGCTTTTTTCAGAAAGGGAGAAATGCACCTTCTCGTAACAATGCAATGCTTAAGAGGGGAATAGGGGTCGAATTAAGGAATCTTGCTGCTGAGGATGGTACAAGCAAATAAAGAAAAGGAGTTCTCGGTGAGACAAGGGAGTTGAGAATTTGCATCAAAAACTTTTTGTTTTCATGAACAGCTCCGCATTTCCGGGGGGCTTCTTCTTCGTTATCTCCTTCCTATTGTGGTTAAGAAAATAACGTTGATGTTTGGGTATACAGATGGAGACCAGTAAAAAGCCACAAATTCTTCTCTTCTTGTCCCTTCCCTACATCTCTCTTCTCTACTTTGCGTACTACACTACACCTGACTTCCCCTCCGATATTCACCTTTACTTCCCTACCACTCCTTCATTCCGCTGCTTTCCCTCACCTCACTGAGCCCCATTCTCCCTACTCTCACCCTCCCTAATTTTTCACTTTTTACTTTTCTACTGTTCCACTACTTCTGCCTGCTCTACATTTTCGCTACACCATCCTCTAATGTCCCTTCTTTACTTACTTACACTTCCCTAGTACGCCTTTCCTTACTTCACCCTATATTTTATTTCTACTTCCCCTTCTCTCCCTATACTTCTTCCTTATTTACTTTTTCTACTACATCACGCCTGACTT
Source organism: Amphibolips quercusostensackenii (assembly GCA_032357855.1). Classification (NCBI taxonomy): domain Eukaryota; kingdom Metazoa; phylum Arthropoda; class Insecta; order Hymenoptera; family Cynipidae; genus Amphibolips; species Amphibolips quercusostensackenii. The sequence goes on along the minus strand of JAUELO010000242.1, from coordinate 456,612 downwards.
TTCTTTCCCTATAAACCCTCACTTCCCTACTACTCTACCAACTACTTCCCTGAATATGCGTACCCTTACTTCCACTTGTTTTCCTATATTCCTTTCGCCTATACTTTCCCTACGACAACACTCATCGCTTTCCCTCGCCTAATCATCCTTACTTCACTAACGCTTTTATATTTATCTACTTCCCCTCTTCTTACTACCTTCTGTTTTCATACTACATTACTTATCACTTCTTCTCGCTTACTCATCCTTACCTCCCAAATAGTCCTACATTCATCTACTTTCTATCCCCTTGCCACGTCCTATTTTTTCTACCTCCTATTTTCACAACTGTTATGTTCTCCCTTCTTCTACTACTAGATCCCTTCATTCATTAGCTTTTCTCTACTTCTGCTTCCTTTACTACTCCACTACACCGTCATTTGATTGCCCTTTTTTACTAAACCTTACTTTTCCACTAAGCCTTACTTCACTACTACCTTTTCTATTTTTTTTCTCGTATTTCTCCCTTTACTTTTCTTTTTTTTTTCTTCATACTTCTCCCTTTACTACTTCTCATTCTATATTACGTCTCCCCTATTTAACTTCACTTCTCTACTACTCTTTAATTTCCCTGCTTCTCCTTCCTTTACGTAAACGTTTTCCTATTACTTTCACCCTCCTCCTACTTTTTCACCTTTCACTTTTCTACCCTGCTCTTGCTCAACCCTTCTGTACTTTTCTGCTACACGATCCTTTAATTTCCTCTTTCTACTAACCCTTACTTCACTTTCCCCTACTAAACTTTACTTCCCTACTAACCAACTTACTACTATTTTACTAATATTTTCACCCTTAGTTTCACTCCTTTACCTATACTTCTTCCTCCTATACTTCCCCTACTATACAACTCATTAATTTCGCTTTCTCACTCTTCCTTACTTCCCTAATACTCTCAGATTTATCTGTTTAGACTTTCCTTATACCTCCTATTTTTCCTACTTCCATTTTCACCCTTCCCCTACTACCATATCCCTTAGTTCTGTAACTTTCGCCGACCTCTTTCTCTTTCACTTCTACCCTACACCATCCTTCAATTTCCCTTCCCTACTTAGTCCAACTTCCCTACTACCTCTCCTCTCTTTTTCTCTTGTCTTCCTTTTTTACTTCTCTTTCTTTCTTTATACATCTTTTTTTTCTACTTTTTGTACTACAGTACCTCTCATCATCCCTTTTCTATTCACCATTACTTCCCTACTACGCCTTAATTTTTCTGCTTCCCCTTCCCTCATTGAGCTCTATTTCTACTGATTCCACACACCTACATCCTCACCTTCAACTTTTCTACGCTTCTGCTTCTTCTCCTTCCTCTACATCTTCGCCAAACTATCTTTTAATGTCCCGTTTTACTAACATTTACCTTTCCTACTACGGCAAAAATTACTTTTTCTGATATTCCTACCCTTACTTCCACTCCTTTCAAATGAATCTCTCTTCTATACATTTCCTACTACACCACTCATTACTTCCTTATTTCTAACTCATCCTGACTTTTCTTATACTCCTACATTCATCTACTTATTCTCAGCTTGAAACCTCCTATTTACCCTACTTTCATTTTTCCCTTTCTGCTACTAGCACATCCCTGAATTCCTTACCTTTACCCTACTTCTCCCTTCTCTACTTCTGCGCTACATCATCCTTTATTATTCCTTGTGCACTAAGCCTCACTTACCTACAACCTATCCCCTCTCTTTCTCATAATTCTCCCTTTACTTCTCTTTCTTTTTTTATACTTCTATTTACTCGACTTTTCATACTATTTTACCGCCTACTAAACCTCTTCTATTTACTCTTACTTTTCTATTACTCCTTTATTTCTCTGCTTTTCCTTCCCTCACTGGACTCTATTCCTACTACTTTCACCCCCTACTTTCCCGCCTTTTACTTTTCTACTCTTTTTCTAAATTTTCCTTCTTTACACTTCCTCTACACCATCATTAAATGTCCCTTTTCTACTGACCCGTACTTTTCTACTACCTGTTTCCTCACTTTTTCTAATATTTCTCACCTTGCTCTTACTTTTTTTCCATAATTCTCTCTTATCTACTTTTTCTTCTACATTCCGTTTCACTTTTCCTCCCCTACTAACCCTCACATTCCTGCTACCCCAGAAATTACTGACTGTAATTCTTCCTACCCTAACTTTCACTCCTTCCCAATAATTCTTTCTCTCCTGTACTTTTCCTACTACACCACTCATCACTTCCCTATTGCTCAATCATCCTTACTTCCCTAATACTTCTACATTTATTTACTTGCCTTCTTATTACTACCTTATATTTCTTCTACTGCGATTTTCTTCCTTGCTCTACTACCCTTAATTTTATTTCTTTCCCTTAAATCCACCTTCTCTACATCCCCGCTACGCCATCTTTCAAATTCCTTCTCCTAATAAGCCTCACTTTCCAACTACCTTTCTTCTCTTTTTTCCTCATATTTCTCCCTTTACTTCTTCTTCCTCTATACTTTTACCTCCTCTACTTTTTATTTTACATCACGTCTCGCTACCCTTCTTCTATTCACCCTCACTGCCTTACTACTAAATCATTCCTTTGCTTCCCCTACCCTTACAAACATCTGTTCCCCTACTCCTATCTCTCCCACTACCCTAGCCCTAATTCCCAACCTTTTTCTTTCTCTTTCCTCCTCTACTTTCCTGTTACACCATCCTTTAATTTTTCTTTCCTACTAAGCCACATTTTCCTACTACTCCTCATCTTACTTCCTCTAATATTCCACTTCTTACTTTTCGATAAAAAACTTTTTTTAAATAAATAAAATGTATGATTTAATAATAATAGATAACAATTTTTTTTTCTTAACAATATTTTTTATTATATTTATTTAAACAAATAAAAATCTTTTTGAAATTTAATAAAGTGACAATTTTTATCTGATTGAATTTTTTTTAAATTACGGTTTATTAATTTGCGCGTAAATCTGTGAATAAATAATTTGTTTTTTCGTTATTAACAATTTAGCGAATGAAAGTATAATCCTTAAAATTTTCTGCTTCGTCTTGTCTAAATAGTTATTTCCCAGCGAAAATATCAATTTCACAAGTTTCAGCAATAACTTAAAAAGCAACAAGCAACATTCAGTGATTGTTTAAACAAATTTATTAACAACTGCACATTTTGCTCAACAATTTTGTATATATATATATATATATATATATATATGTATATATATATATATTTAATTTTTTAAGCAGATGCAATTTTAAAGAATTTTCTAATGGTTTTCGGTTGTGATAATTTCATTTTGGACAACATTTTTTCATTATTTAAACAAATATAGTAAACAAATACATAATTTTTCAGTTTTCCGATAAAAGAAATTTGTTTTTTCGTAGATTTAATTTTAAAATATATTGCTCCTGACTTTGTGCTCTGATAAATATTTTTAAGCAGAAAATTATTTATTTCATAAAAAGTCTTAATTAACAAATGCATAACTTGGTCATTTTTCATTGCAAAGATGTATTCTTTTCTGTAAAATCATCTTAAATTGTTTCGCTTATCGCTCAGTACTGTAATTAATAATCCATACGCAAGTTGTTTGTTATTTAAATATTTTTAATTAAAAAATGCATAACTTGTTCAGTTTTTAATGCTGAGGTTTTTTCTGTAAAATTTTTCAAAATGATATCGCTTATCGCTTAGTACTTTGACCCCTTCCGTTGATAACAAAATCAATTTTTAATTATTTTAGAAGAAAAAAGAAATCTTTGCAATATAAAATGACCAAAATATTCATTTGTTAATTAATATCGTTTAAATAATAAATAATTGTTGTCTTGGCATACCTATCACAGCACAGAACCATGAGCAATATATTTTTAGTAAATTCTGCGAGAAAAAAAAAAACAAATTTACTTAAGTGGAAACCGGAAAATTATGTATTTGTTTATTAAATTTCTATAAATAATGAAAATTGTTGTCAAACATCAAACTATTGCAATCAAAAACTAATAGCAAAAAGTTTACAATTCCATCTGCTGAAAAAGCGAAATATATTCATAAATTTTTTGTGGAAAATGTGTATTTGTTTATAGATTTGTTTAAACAATCAAAAAGTGTCCTTAGTTTCTGTACAATTTCTTTTTAAAACATATTAAATTAACATTTTCGCCAAAGAATAACCGTGCGGAACAACATAAAGTAGTAAATACTAAAAAAATCTCTTTAATTTACTTAATTTTTTATTTTAAAAAATTGTTCATCAAATAACACCATTTTTAAACAATTTAAAAAATCCACGTCCGTTTCCAAATGTTAAGAATTTTTTTCTAGATTTTATTTTTTATCGATTTCGAAAAATGATAAAGTCTTTTCTAAGAAATAAGTCTCAGCCTTCAACTATAAATTTTTCCTTTTTCTTTAAACTCTCTTTGACAATTTATTGCACGTACCGTGACAAATTTTCACAGAAAATCGTATTTCACGCAAGCGAGAGTAATTACTTGGAATACATACGGCGAAGTAGAAGTTTGCAGTCGAATGCAATGCCCCACAGACAATCTACTCAGTACGTCCGATTCATACTGGTTTATGTCCGATGGGAATAATCAGAAGTGGAAGGTACTCTCAGTTCTTCCCTGAAAGGACCGATTTTAGAGATAGGAGTTAATTGCGATCATTTTATGAACCTCGGCTGACTAGATAGAGTAATAAGAACCAAATGCTCCTCATTACCCATTAGCGAGTTCAAATACTCTCTGAGAATATCCAACGTTGACTATCTGCAAATCTGGATGTATCTCATTCGAGTTATCAACTACTTACGAATACTGTATTAAGTCTATAGACAATTTTGTATTTTCAAGATTGACTATCTGCAAACCAAACAGTCCTTATCGGACTATCCCCTGTTCATAAAATATCAGAATAAGACTACGATACGTTAATATACAAATAAGTTCTGTATAAAGGTACCCAAGGTTGACTATCTGCAATC
>JAUELO010000242.1:430978-443473 GCA_032357855.1 Amphibolips quercusostensackenii | reverse complement strand
TGGAACTGAAAAAATCTGCAAACTAAATAAATTGGATTTTCTTCTATTTATGACTTTTTAAGTTTGACTATCTTCGTACAGGAAGCGTCTACATTTGACTATCTACTACTCACGTATACTGCAGTCAATCTATATTCAGTTTAGGACTTTTCAAGGTTGACTATCTTCGTACAGGAAGCATCTACATTTGACTATCTACTACTCACGTATACTGTAGTCAATGTATCTTCAGTTTAGGACTTTTTGAGGTTAACTATCTGCACACTAAAGTGTCTAATCTTCTTGGTTTGACTATCTGCAAATGGAAGTGTCTAAAGTGGACAATCATAAAACTTTGACGTTGAAATATGAATATATTCTTTCCAGGAATTTCTGAGGCTTACTATCCGAATACTGTGAGTGTCTTTGTTGGACTATCATCTAATCCAAAATACTTTAATTAGTCTATATTTAATTTGAAATGTTTTAGCTTTGACTATCTGCAAATTTATGTTTCTAAATTGAAGTATCTTTACTCTGAAAATGTCCAAATTAGCCTTTTTTCATTTTGGATACCATTTGAAACAATGCTTATAAATGGGCTTATCTCTAAATTAATGTCAGTAAAATTAAACTTTTTTTAAAGTAACGTCTAAATTGAATTATGTTTTCTCTAAAAATGTCTAAGTTTGACTAATTGCAATATGAAAAGTTTAAGTTAGACTACTTACTACTCAAGAATACTCTAATCAATCTATATTAAATTTGTGATTTTTCAAGTTTGACTATCTGCAAATCCATGTATCTAAATTGAACTATCTTTCATTTGGTAATGTCAGAATTAGTCTATTATACGATTTTCTGTTTAAATTTAAATGTATTTTTTCTAAAATTTTTTAGGGCTGACTATCTGTTAACTAGAAGCGTCGTAGTTGAACTATCTTCTACTCATAAATACCGTAATTAGCCCATACCTAATTAGGTACTTTTTAAGTTTGACTATCTGAAAGTAGAAGTGTCTAAATTGGACTATCTTCTATTTTATAAAAAAACTAGCACTATATACTAGGATTATTCTCTACTTACGAGTACTCTAGTTAGCAAAATTCATTTTGGGATTTTTTAAGTTTGACTATCTGCAAAGTAGTTTGTCTCAGTTGGACTATCTTTTATTTTTGAGTATAAAAAATGGATTTCCTTCCATTTTTATTCAGAACTACAGCACTACCTTTTACTTTGATGGTGAAAATTGAAACTTGAATTAAATTATATTTTCTTTTCAAAAAATTACAGATTTTCTTTTAAAAATCAAATAGTCCTAAATTTCGAATTGAGTGGGTTAAAATAATATTTGAAATTGAGTTTCTTGCGGAATTCCAGTAAGTGGAAGCAAAGGATTGCTGAAAAGGATTATATGTGAGACCCGAGATGATCAATATCTCAAGCCCTGAGACTCTTGGTAAATAGTCGATGAACGTGTTGCCTCGAAATTACCAATTGCTGTGGTATTAAACTCATGTTAGGTCTACTGATTCAGAACTTTCTAGTTCACTTAATTTAATTTTCACGATTTAGCTTCTTCTGCAATAAAATAATTTCCATGTCAAACTTATTCACAGTTTAATTTCATCCAGTAGTAAAATAAATAAAAATATAAGTCAATTTTTAATTTGTCCAACTTTGACTATCTCACTTTTAAAAGAGTTTAAGTAGGGTGCTATCTTGAATTTAAATCGCAGAACTGTGACTATCTGTTAATAGGAAGCGCCTAACTTAGAATTTGTTTATTTGTTTATGTCTGAAGTCGACTATCTTCTACTAAAAAAAACTACTTCACTTTTATTACCTTCACTTTCGCATTAAATGACTTTGACTATCGGGATACTCAGGATATTTTTATAGAAAAATAGAGAACCGGGTGTCATCTTCTGAGTCACAAGTTTTAAGTTTACACAATTTTATCTACGAGAAATTTGACTATCTTTCTATCACAAGTGTCTAAGTCGGACTATCCTAAATTTCAAATCGCAAATCTTTGACTGTCTGCAAATAGGTATAATAAAAAAATAGACTTAAATTGGACTTTTTACATTTGACGATGTCCAAAGTTGACTATCTTCCGCTTAGTGATCGCATACTTGGACTATCTTATAGTAAGGAATACTATACTTAGACTATCTTTATTTTGATGTTTTGACCATATTTATATTAAGGGGGGATAGGGGTCTAAGATGGATTATATTTTATTTGGACTTGTTGAAGTTAGACTATCTTCTATTTAGGAGTATCAGTTTTAGACTATACTCTACTTTTATAGAAAAATAGAAAAAATTTTAAATACTTTCTTCGTCTACCGATTCAGAACTTTCTAGTTTAGTTAATCTTATTTCCATTATTCAACACCTTCTGCATTAAAACAGTGTCCTTGCCAAATTTATTCAGACTTTAATTTTCTCTAGTTGTGTCGTCAGAATTTATGAGCAATTTATTCCTAAAGGAGATTTATTGTCTGAATTTTTTTCAGTTTGAAGTAAACGTCTGAAAGAAATCTAAAATACGTCAATCTTTTTCCAAGGCTGACTATCATCATATTACAAGAGATTAGGTAGGACTATCTTGAATTTGAATCGCGCAACTTTTATTATTCGAAAATATAGGATGCCCTACTTGGACTATTTTCTATTTAAGGATGTTTAGAGTCAACTATTTTCTATTATAGTGTACTATATTTGGACTATCTTCTAGTAAAGTATGACATATTTGCACTTTCATCATTTTGATGTTTATTGAGTTTGACTATCTGTATATAAGGGGCATTTTGGTTGGACTATCTTTTTTTCGGAATCTTCAAATATTGCCTTATTCTATTTAGGATAATCGATACTGGACTATCCTTCCTAATTAGAATAATTTCCTTACAAATTTTGTTTAGAATTCAATTTTCTCCGATAATGTCGCCTGAATTTATTACCAATTTATAACTAAAAAAAAATAATTGTCTGAATTTTAGGTAAATTTAAAGTAAGCTTCCGAAATAACGTAATATAAGTCCGTTTTTTAAGGACTCCAAGTTTGACTATCTCACTAACGTGAGAGTCTAGGTAGGACTATCTTAAATTTTTAATCGCAAAAATTCAACTACCTACAATTTAAAGTACCTAACTTAAACTTTTTTCTATTTAAAGAAGTTTAAAGTAGACGCCCACTCAAAGTTACTATTCTGGACTATCTTTCACTACAAGACACTGTATACAGACTACCTTAATTTTAAAGTTAATTGAGTTTGACTATCTTTATACTGAGCGAGTTTCAGTTGGACTATCTTCCATAGTTTATTTCTATTAAATATTCCTAAATGTATTTTTCTCAAAATCGTGCAAGTTTCTCCTCACAAAAAAACGAAAAAATATTTTTTTGAATAAAGAATGGAAGAGAGAGAGAGAGAGAAAGAGGAGAGAGTGAAAGAGTGATGGACAGACGGACAAAGAGAGTATAGGAAGAAGAGAGAGATAGAGAGCTCGGACCTCCATAGGTCTTCTTAACAGGTTTTCAGGAGGCCTGCATCGAAGACCATCCCTCCGGAAGTCCTTCAGCAATGACTTTGGAACGAACTCAACGACCTCAAATTCACTGGAGAGCGTTGGCGAAGACTCCACCATTCCTGGGACTGCCAGTATGCCCCGTAATACGACGGGATCCCAAAAATGGAGTAATGTTCGCGCAGTCATGGCGCTTTATTCCTCTCTTCGCAAGATTAAGAGGTACTCGTTGCCTTGGACAGAATCCTCCTGACCAGTGTTGCTACTTGGTTCAAGAAAAAAAATTTATTTGGATGTAAAATCCTCTCATGATAAGAACCACTTTTCTTTTTTTTGATATCTAAAATTTGACTATCGAGACCCTGTGTTGGACTATCCCCTATTTTAATGGTCCAAATCGGCCTAGTATCTATTCAGAGGTGTTTAAGTTTGACTATCTTCCAATTGCAAAAGTCTTAGCATTACCAACTTCAATTTCAAACTGCAGAACTTTGACAAGCTGTTAGTAGGATACGCCTGATTTGGACTATTTTCTATTTGGGGAAGTTCAAAATGGACTATCTTATGTTTGTATTTGATTAAGTTTAACTCCCTGCATATTTAGAGCGTGTTTGTTGTACTATCTCTTATTTTCGATGTTGAAATTGGACTAGTATCTATTTAGGAGCGCCCACAATAGACTATCCTTCATTTACAATACCTTAAATTGTATTCTTATCTATTTGGAGCATCAAATTTTTATTTTCTATTACCAGTTGGGATTTATTTTTATATAGAAATATGAGGGAGTTTCAAATTGCTTTCTGTTCTATTCGCGATAGTCAGAAAATTACTCTATCCAATTCTGATCAGTTTAAATAATATTATATTCTCACTGGAGTGTCTTAAGTGAACTTTGAAAATTGAAAACTTCTAATTCAGACTATCTTCTATTTGGGAATATACAAAGTGACTATCTTCTACTAAGAATTCTAAGATTAGACTATCGTCACTTTAAAATTGTTCAAATTAAATACCTGCACGTTAGAAGTTTTCAAGTTGGACTATCTTTAGGAATGTCTCAATCAGACTATCTTTTATTTATGAATATCAATTTTGGTCTATATTCTATTTTTGGCAAAATTGATACTATATTTCTGAAAATCATCTTTTTTTTAATTCCAAATTTGACTATCTTTAATTCGATCGCATCCAAACTGAACTATATTTAATTTTAGGAGTCTCAGTGGGACTATTCTCACATTCGAAATCTAAAACTTGGACTATCTTCTAATTTAAATCCTGATGTAGACTATCTTCAAGTTTAAAGCAAACCTTCTGCCTTCTTTTCGCACTTAATTTTCAACTGAATTAAAATTGACTATCATTGAATTAAAAGCAAATCGATCTGATTTTAGGTTCTTAAATAATATTATTAAATCTTTTAATTTTTCTTAGTCAAAGTAGCATTTAAGGTTGTCTGACCATAAAGTGATCTTTCTACTTAAATCCTCCGAAACCTAAAAATGAAATATTGAAATTTCATTAAATCTAAAATAAAATTGTATGTTCTTCAAAGGGTATTTTAAATTTTCCAAATATGATTAAAAAATATATTTATACCACCCTACCCGAAAACTTGATTACAATGTTATTGACAGAATAATTTTTTCTGTAATATTCTATCTTAATTTAGAAATTCTAAAGGTCGTTCTTCTTAGGTTTCATAAACAAAAAATCACTCGCTTTCTTATTGTTCCCTTGTCTGCTATAATGTTGTATTAAATGGGCAATGTTCTATTTTCTTTTATCTGACAGGAGATGCGTAATTTTTCTTAGAAACAGAGGCAAAACTTCTACGTAGAAAGATTTTCAGATTCATACTTTCTTTCAGTATAAAAATTTTTAATTGTAATTCTATTCCAGGGACTCAATTTCAATTTCTTTTAAATTTAAGATTTTCTTGAGTTTGACTATCTGGTATTAAAATTAGACTATCATACGATTTTTGTTTCTTTAAATACAAATACATTCTCTTACAAAATTTCCATGTTTGACTATCTTCAAATTAAAATCATCCAAGTTGGACTATCTTTTATTTGGAAATGTCTAAATTGGACTTTCTTTTATTTGGGGTTTCCATACTGGACTATCTTCTTTTTTTTTAAAAAAAAGTAGCGCTATCTTTTACTTTGATCAAAAAAATTTAACAACAATCCGTTTTTATTGGACTATCTTTATTTTAGAAGTATACGAGTCGGACTATCTATGATGTTATGATTTTCAAGTATGACTGATAATACCTTCAAATTTAACTTCATTCAAAATTCAAATATTTTGTTAAAAATTGTTTTATTTTTGGTTGAAAATTAATTTTTATAAGTGAAAATTTAACTATTCTATTTTTGATTAAATATTTATTTTTTTTTTTTTAATTCAAGTATCTGGTTGAAGATTCATAATTTTTAATTGAAAATTTAAACGCTTGTTTGAAAACTCAAATATATTGTGTTAAAAACTCGTTCTTTTTTTGTTAAAAAATCCATTTTTTTGGTTAAAAAATCAATTTCTTGTTTTGTAAACTGAATTATTTGACAAAAATTTGTTTCTTTTTTTTTGGTGAAGAATTAATTTTCTTACCTGAATACGTAACTATATCATTTTTTTGTTAGAGATTAATATTTCAGATTCAAAATTAATATTTTTCAATATAATAATATTTTAAATTTTATATTTATATCATTAACTGGAAATTATTATTTTGTGAATAATTATTCTCTTCTACTCTAAAATTAACGAATTTTGTTGCAAATTTGTGTTTTTTGGTAAAAATAATCTTTTTGGTTAGAAATTCTTCATTTTAAGTTAAAAATGCAACTACTTTTTTGAACATTATTCTTTTTTCATGAAAGATTTAACCACTTTGTTAAAAATTCGTCTTTATGGTAGAAAATTAATATTTTTGGTCAAAAAATCAAGTTTTAATTTAGAAAGTCAAATTCTCAGCTTAATGTTAAGCTCCTTTGAAAATTTTTTTTTTAAATTTATCATTTTATTCTAAAACTAATCTCTTTGGTCAAAAATAAACCTACTTTGCTAATATTTAATTTTTTTTTTTTTTGGTTAAAAATTAATTTTTTGACCTGAAAATGTAACTGTTCCATTTTGGGTAAAGTGAAAACTTTATAATAAAATTAATCTTCTGTAGTTTAAAATTTATGTATTTTGTTTGAAATCCGCCTTTTTTGTTGAAAAACTAAACTATTAAGTCGTAAATTATTTTTGTTTTAGTAATATTTTTGGCATGCAAATCAAAGTGCTTTGCAGGAAATTTATTTTTCCGGCTTATTTTTGGTTTAAAAGTTATCATTGTGTTCCTAAAGTGCAACTAATTGTTGAAAAATTTATGTTTTTTCATGAGATTTCGTCTTGTTTGGTACGAAATTATTTTTGATTCAAAATTCGTATTTTTGGTAGAAAATTTGGATTTTTTGGTTAAAAGTTAAACTCATTTGTGAAAAAATTTATCTGGTCGCTAGTTAATCATTTTAGTTCAAAATTCATCATTTAGTTTGGAATTTGACTATTTTGTTAGACAACAAACTTTTAATTGAAAACGATACTATTTAGTTAAAAATTCACCGTTTTTAGTTGTACAATCATATATTTTTTAAAAAATTTGTCTTTCGAGAGTAAATTAATCTTTTTTAATAAAAATGTAGCTTTTTGATAAAAAAATCTAATTAATTTATTGAATGTCTATTTATTTCATTTATGATGCAACTATTTCGTTAAAGTCGTCTTTTTTGTTAAAAATTTAACTACTTCGTCGAAGATTTTTCTTTCTTGGCTAAAAATAAACTTTATTCGAGAACATTTATCTCTTCTGGTTAGAAATTCAAATTTCTGCTAAAAATTTATAATTATTAACATCTGCTTACAAAATAATTACGAAAGTCGAATCATCATTTGGGATGAGTTGAGAATACTTCATGGTAAAAAATTAATATAGTTCCGATGAGTTGCGAGATGAAACAATTGTAAATTTAAATTAAAATGGCGTAAGTAGAATTGTTTCTGGAGAAAATAAAAAATTCATTATAATTAAAGTAATAACAGCAAGCAAGGTTAAGTTCAGATATTATTCGAGTTATACTTACCTCGTTTAGAATTTAGGTATCATCGTGTTTGTTAGAAAATAGTAGTAGGATTAATTTTTCAGTAAAAAATTGTATAATGTAAAATCATAACATTTTCAATTATTATTATGAGAGTAGGATGAAGAAGCATCCTGCTCCTATAAAAAGACTCCAAAAGTAACTTTTATTGAGAGTTACCTTACCTAACATACAATAGGAAGGAAGGAGAGAGCGCCAATTTTTAAAGTATTATGTTAGATGCAGTATCTTTACCGGACGATGAGTACAGAGGGCGGGGATTGGTTCTCTGATTAAAATTTTTTTCTCGCTGTCGTTCTGGCGCTATCGATGGTGACCGGAGGATGAGTCACAAGGAGGAAAACGATTACGCCCCCTGGAGGGTGCTATCAACATTGACATGTGAAGCTACACAGGTCACGGTGATGCGGAGTCAGAACACAGCATGTAGATGTAGAATTTTAGATACGTCTATATTTTGAATGCATTTATAAATATTTTATTAGAAACAAAAGAAAGTAATTCTCTCTCGTAACACGAGATTATAAAATAGCATAGAATCTATTATTATCAAAATATAAACGATTAGGTTCCGATTCTTGGTACATTGCTTATTAAATGGATCTTCGCAGCCGTAAACCCAGCGTTAGACTGCCTTGTCGCTTTTTCTTGATGGGGACGAGGAGGGGGGATCTTCAAAAGACACCCAGGGATAGCGGGTAGCGTCGAATTCGCAAGATGCACCTACCGATTAAAGCCCCTCCCTGTTTTGTTACCAACCCTTAGGTTATGAACCAAGTTGAAAAAGAAAATCAGGGACATCGAAAATTGTTGGTCCGAGACAGTGAGACTGCAAGGACACTCGCGCCACTGCCTCTTCGCTCTCGTACACCAGGTTTTATAGGCTCCCTTCCACCTTAGCAGGCGCTGGATGGAGGTGGAAGGCTCCACGGAGGGGACCAGCGGTCTATCCCATTGGCCACTTCGACTCACGTGGCTTTCGCCTCGACTGAGTGGGGCTCGCTGAACGCGTTCAGCGGTGACTGACAGTCTTTCTATGCGCTTTTCCGTGAAGAAGATAATATATACTGTAAAGTACCTGTTACAGTATTAAACAGTTATTTCAAGAATGTAAAATCTAGCAAGATAATTTTATTTTTGTATTCGAAACAGTTACTCAAAAATTAAAAATATTAATGCAGTTAGGAATTTAGTATACATTATATATAGGAAAAATGTCAGAATTAAATTGCACGATTTATTGAGATGGTCTCGATCAGTGATTTTATTAAGCTACCAATCTAGCTCTTTCTTAATAAAACTGATTCCAGCAAAGCCTTCCTTTATAGAATTATTTTCTTGGTTCAAAACTTCAATATTATTCCAAAGAAAAAGGTGAGTGATATTGTCATTGCTATTATTATATAAGTGGTCATTAAGAACATCAGAATCCTACCAATTTTGTCACACAAATTCGCAAACATAAAAAAATGAATTGAATAATCCAGAGATTACTGATCCTAGGATAATCAATTATTATAATATTTAGATTCCTGAACAAGTCAACAATATTTTAGGGTAGGTGATAAATTTAACTCCACTTTTTAACTTCTAAAAATTAATACATTTTTCAAATTATGAAAGATCTAGAAACTAGCATTGATACAATTCCTGGTAAACCACTAACTGAATCAAGACATAATATTCTTTCTTCATCTCACAGATGCTTTAAAAGATATAACTTTATTTCCTATTCAGACAGAATAATTTAAAAAAATATTTACGATCCAAAAATATTTCTAAAATGACATCAAGACCTTTTTATAACACGTGTCAAAAATCAAATAGAAATCTCAGAAAAAAGTAATGTAGTTTGCCGATTCGCATGTTTATTGTTAAAAATTCTGCACTAAACAAACTTAAAAGACATTTACACATTATACGTGAAAAGCACCAAAATAGTGTTTGATTGAATTATAATAATGTTTCTAATGACCATTTATATAATAATAACATTGACAATATCACTAATTTTTTTCTTTAGGATGAGATTGAAGTTTTACATGAAGAGAATAATCCTACAAAAAAAGCCTTTGCTGAAATAATTTCGTTGAAAAAAACTAGATAATTGTTTTGGTGAAATCACTGATCTAGAGTCTAGACCATCATGAATCTTACAATTCTATTCTAAAAATTTTCCTATAGAAAATGTATAAATACCTTCTAACTTAATAGATATTTTTAATGTTTGAAATCATTATAGATTGAAATACAAAAATAAAATTATCTTGCTAGCTTCCACTTTTTTAAATAACTGTTAATTACTGTAGCACACACTTTACAGTGTATTCAATTTTAAACACGGAAACGGTCGTAAAAAGACGGACAGTCACCACTGAACGCGTTCAGCGAACCCCACTCGGTCGAGGCGAAAGCCATGTGAGTCGAAGCGGCCAATGGGAAAGAACGTCGGTCCCCGCCGTGAAGCCTTCCACCTCCATCTAGCGCTTGCTGAAGTGAGAGGGAGCCCATAAAACCCGGCGCACGGGAGCGACAAGGCAGACCAGCGCCGGGTTTCGGGCTGCAAACAACATTAAAATTTTTGAAGTGTTCCTCGCCATCCACCAGTCCTCTGGTCGGCTCTTAAGGCAAACAAATATCCACGGTATTTTAGTAGGTAATCATCTCCACCCGTTCGCTCGCAAGTACCTTTTTCTATCTTTCACCAGCGTTATGGAAGACTCTCCTTACCATCTTATTTAGTAAGCAATGTAAAAAATATTATCAAAACTAAATCTTTTATATTTTCATAATAATAAATTTTTATGGTATTTGGTCATCTCGGGTTAAGAGAGAGGATTTTTTTTCCTTTTTATGTTATATTGATAAATACATTGAAAATATAGAACTATCCATAATTGTACATCTACATGCTGTGCTCTCACTTTGCATCATTACAACCTTTCTTGATTAAGATTTCAATGTCAAGAACCTCCTCCAGAGTGCGTAATCGTTCCCGTCCTCGTGACTCATCCTCCAGTCACCATCCGGAGCGCCAGCGTGACAACAAGGAACAAAATTTCAATCAGAAAACCAATCCTCCCCCTTATGACACGATCCGGTCAAGATCCAGAGATGCAGTGCGATAGCGAGGATAATCACCATGTTGCATCTATTATTATATATAGTAATTTTACATTTATAATGTTTTATACAGTTTTGATTAAAAAAATTATACTAACTACTATTTTCTAATAAATACGATGATACTTAAATTCTAAACAAGGTGAATATAACTATAATAATATCTGAACTTAACCTTGATTGTTTTCATTATTTTAATTATAATAGATTTTAAATTCTTTTCAGAAGAAATTTTACTTACACAATTCTTAATTAAATTTGCAATGGTGTATTTTACAATTCTTTAATATTTTACTGATTTTTTGCAATAAAATACTCTTAACTCACTCCCTAAGGTGACTTGACTTTCGTTATTATTTCGTAAGTAGAAATTCACTCAAATAAAAAATGGTTCTTTTTTATAAAAATTAGAAGATTAATGACTTTTCTTTTATTCCCCTGAAGATGGAAACAGTGGGTTTTTAAAGTAATGGAATTTAGAATTTTAATAATAAATCTGATAGACTTGTTTACAAAAAGGTTGTTTTTACTTTTTTTTTTTAATTCAAATTTTTTAGTCATCCTATCATAGGCTGCTTGAGAATAGTCTAAAAGTTTTGCCTCATAAGGTTTACGTGGGTAAGGATAAATTAGTTTATAAACTCATGACTGTCTTGCACTCTAGCTTGTGGCTTTAGCGGTGTAAGAGTTAACTATAAACTCGTATTTGGTCTTTCTGGTAACCCAATTTAAAGGAATGCAATTTTCACGGTTGGTAGCTCTTGCGGAAGATAAAATAAAGGAGAATGGTGGTTCTGATAAAATGGACGTAATAATATTTTTTAGACGAACCAGCACAATTGTTACGAGCATCTTAATGGTCGCACTACTGTATCGACATTCTTCTTTATATTAAAAAAAAAACCCTTTGAAGAACTTTGACAATTTTTATTACAGAATTTAGTGGCGAGTTCATTACTCGGATGTTTGTTGACTCACTTTACAAAAAATTATTTTAGAAAAATTCAAAGAATTTTTTAGAAGGCTTTTTTAATTTTGTGTCGATTGAGCTGTACTCAAAGTGATTTTAATGAATAGGGGCCGAGATAGCATGTGAGAAAGACTGACCTATTTTTCGTTTTTGACGAATTTTCTGTTCTTAAATTCTACTCTCTGCATGCTCTAGGGAAGTTAATAGAACAAATTGAAATTTGAGGAAAATGAGGTGTGAAATCTCCTTTTGAAAATAAGACCAAGAATATTAAAAACTATGCATTAGAACTTGAATTATCATAAAAAATGTGGAAGCGTGTACGAGACGAAAGCTGAACGGTCATGCTGTGGTCGAGCTTAGCAAGAGGTTGCTCGACTGCTGCATGACCAGTCGATTTTCTTTTTTTGCGCGCTTTCGAATTTTTTACGATAATTTAGGAACCAATTAATAGTGTATTATATTTTTGGTGCTATTTAAAAAAGGAGATTTTAGATTTTCATTTAACGGAGTTTAAATTTTTTCATTCACTTCCTTAAAGATTTTAAGTAGATTTTCATAGATATAAAAAAAATTATAAGATAAGCAGCATTAGAATAAATAATATTTAAATATTTAAGCAATTATTGTAAAAGCTAGAGAAACTACAAAGAAAGCATTTATTTTATATCACGCATGATATCCTATGAAAGTATTCAAAAATAGTGATTCTAAAGAAATTAATGTT
>JAUELO010000242.1:410797-430878 GCA_032357855.1 Amphibolips quercusostensackenii | reverse complement strand
GGTAACATGTGGTAACTTATCACTTTGAGTCTGTCGAGTCCATCAATCTACGAATTTTTGAAATTTTCTTTTAATTTGAATTTCGGAAGTTTCGGATAGTTATGTCAATTTTTGAAATTTATGGTAAATTTATAAATAACAATCTGTCAATGCAATTATTTGATCACTTGACAATAATTTTTTCTGAGCCCAAAATGTAAACCCATAAATTTTGCTCCCTAGGGAGCAAAAGGACACTTTTCCTCCTTCTGACTTCACGATGCTTGAAAAAAACTTCTTTAGTTATTTTTTGGGCCATGATAATTAATTATTTTTTTAAGTTGTATATTAAATAGTATCGTATACTGGTGCATTATTTATTAGAGAAACGAAAAAAATGTACCTTAGCTCGGATTTGAACCCGGAACGCCACTTTATATAAGTTGAGCGTTAACCAATTATGCGGCCGAGTCTGTAGTAGATCATTTCTTGGCTCTTCTTTATCACATTGTGGCTGGTTTGTACCTTTTTTGCCTTCATCGCCAATTATTAAAAAACATCATTGTTTAAATTTATATTCTGTTCTGGTGAAAATCCTGCGGACAGAAGTAATTACTAAGGTAGTATTACAATGTAAAAGATATGCAGACCCGCGTCACCATGTGCTACAGGAGAAACAAGAAATGGTTTACCACAGTTTCGGTGGAGTGATTGGTTAACGCTCTACTCATGTATAGTGGCGTTCCGGATTCAAGTCCTGCCTGTGGTGGATTTTTTTTTTGTTTTCTTGACAAATAATAGACCAGTAATCGACAGTTTTCATTATTAGTTATAAAAAAATGTAGCAAAATAATGGTAAACTTTCCCCAAAGCCTTTATGTCTTCCTTCACGTGAATTTTGCGGAATCTTTCCCTAATAAATTTTTCCTATGTACGTTAAAACGTTTTGCATTAATAGCAATCAAATTTGTCTTCCATTGCCTCTTAGCTATCCATCCGTGTAATAAATAGTACCTAGGAATTAGACTCGTGAGCGGAGTGTTGTTGTGTTGGCAGAGTCATAGCGGGCGGCAATCCCCGGAGCCTCGCTCGACGTGGCCGACTGTCCCGGCTTCTGCAGTTCAAGCATAACGGAGGGTATCTGTATCGTTCCCAAAATCCAAACAAAAATGCGATAATTAAGAAACAAAAGCTACACAGAAAAAAAACTCCTCTCGCGACCGCCAGCTCCTTCCGAAAGGCCTTAGGGAGGAAAAAAATATTTTAAAAATTAGTCAAAGAAGCTGCTTTACATCCCCTTTCCTGTTCCCTCGACACCCCTTCTCCAAATTTATCCTTCCATAACTTCCCCTACTTCCTCAATTCACGTTTTTCTTACATTCAGCAATTCCTTATTTCACACCACTTCCCCTACTACCCTTCCTCTTATTTAGCCTTCTGTCCCCTATTTCTTGTCCCCTAATTACCTCGCTTTTTTTAGTCTATACTTCAATTATTGTTTTCTTTCTCTTCTCCAACTTCTTTCTCCTCTACTTTTTCGCCACTTTCTTTCCCCTCCCCTACTCGCTCACACTACCCTACTAGCCCTCGTATCACTTCCACACTACCTTCTTAGCCCACATTTCTCCTAACCTACCCTTCCATGATTTTCCCTACTTCTCTACCTCACATTTTCTCTCTCATAGTTTCGCCTACTTCCACACCTCATCTTTCTTTTTACTTTCACCACTTCCTCATTTCCTACCACTTACCGTACTACCCTTCCCCTCTTTCACATATCTGTACCCTTTTTACTGTCCCCTAATTTAACCTCTTTTTTTCAGCTCAGATTTTAACCCTAATTTTACCTCCGTTCTCCAACTTCTTCTTCCTATACTTTCTTGTCTTCTCACTCTCACAGACAACCCTGGCCTTTCGCTACTTCCCTTTCTTTTCCTTACTTACCTACACTACCCTAATAGCCCTCCCGTCACTTCTAATACTTTACAACTCCACATTTTTTCTTACCTTCCCTCCTATAATATTTCCCTACTTTGCTGCGTCACAGCTCTTTTACTTTAACCACTTTTCCTTACGTTTTCTCTACTCATTTATAATAACTTTTCCTACTTCCGCACACCTAACTTTCCCCTACCTTTCCAACCTCTAACTGTTCCTGTTTTTCCTGATTCCTTTTTCCTCATTTCTCCTTACTTAACCTACTTCCCTTATCTTCAATTTTTTTTACTTCCCTTACCTTCTCACTCACCGTACTCACATAAGTTACACTCACTTCCCATCACTTACTCTAGTTTCTGCCCCCCTACTTTCTTTATTTTGTCTTATTATTTCTCCTCATCCCACTCCCCTATACCGCCTACTACCCGCTCATTTTCCATTTTCTTCCTCCCTTACTCTTCTATTTTTTCCCCACTTTCCATTCTCTTATTTCCCTTGACTGCCCCTACTTACACTTCTCGAGTTTCCCCCTTCTTTTCTCACGCCCTCACCTACCGTACACGCATATCTATTCATAGTTCCCCTCTTCTTAATTCTCATCACTTTTTCTAGTTCTTCTCCACAACTTTCCCCAGTCATCCATCCATTACTTCCCCCAGTTTTCCAACCCGTATTTCTCCTACTTCCTTTTCCCTGTTTCTTATACTGCCCCTTCTTTTTTCTCTAAATCCCGTCTTCTTATATCTTTTCATTTATCTTTTTTTTCCTTTCACTTCCCCTCTTCTCATGACCCCTACCTTCCCCAACCCTCAAATTTTTCTTACTTTCCCTAATTAATCTGCCTTCATTTTATATTACTTACTCTAGTTTTCTTCCTTCCACTTCTCATTACTTTCTCTAGTTTCCATCTTCTCATTCCTCCTAATCATCCTTGCTTTCATCGCCTACTATCTGCTTATTTTTTATATTTTTTCTCCATAACTATTCGATTTTCCCTCACTTTTTATTTTCTTATTTACCTTGACTTTCTATACTTACACTTCTCAAATTTTTCCTACTTTTCTTACGCCCTCACTTACTGTACCCGCATAACTTCGCATAGTTTCCCTCTCCTTACTTCTCATCACATCTCCTAGTTTCCCTTCCCAACTTTCCCTAGCCATCCTCTCAACACTTCCCCCAGTATCTTACCCCTAATTTCTCCTACTTCCTTTTTCCTATTTCTTATACTGTCCCTTCTTTTTCCCCTAAATCTAATTTTTTTATATCCTCTTATTTCCCTCTTTCTCTCTCTTTCCCTCTTCTTACGATCCCTAACTTCCCCAAACTACAACTTTTCCTTACTTTCTCTAATTACTCTTCCTCCCTTCTTCTTACTAACCCTACTTCCCTTTTCATAATTTTTTTATAACTTCCCCATCACTTACTGTAGTTTCCCTCTCCCCACTTCCTATTTTGTGATCGGTGTAAATTTCAGTTAATTAATTTTTTGATTGAAAATTTACCTATATTGTTTCCGGTTCAAAATTTATATTTTTTTGTTAAAAAATTTTAATATTTTCTAGAAAATTATTTATGATGGTTAAAAATTCGAATTTTTTATCTTTTGTTAAAAATTTGTCCTCATGGTAGAAAATCAAACTTCTGTTTCAAAATTAATCTATTTTGGTTGAAATTTTAACCATTTTGTTAAAAATTTATTTTTTAGAGACCAATTAATTTCTTAACTGAAAATTTAATAATTCTACTGTTAGCTGAAGATGTCTTTTTTAAGTTAAATATTTCTATTTGGTAAGAAATTAATCTTTTTGGTTAAAAATTTGACTTTTTGCTTAAAAAATTCCACAATTTAATCTATATTTTTTTCTTTTTTCAATTTAGAAATCTTTTTTGGTCAGAAATTTCAATCTTTAGTTTAAAATTTGCCCTTTTGTTCAGAAATTAATCTTCTCGGTTGAAAATTAATTTTTTTGGTTGAAAATGAAACTGCTTGGTTGAAAGTTAAACTAAGATTAAGCATTCAAATGATTTGTTAAAAATTTGTTTCTTTCATTAAAAACTAATTGTTCAAACAGAAATTGAATTTAATTTATTTTTGGTTGAAAAATAGTATTTTTTTTAATTTAATTTTTTGGTTTAAGTTGAACATTGCTCTTTTTTTGTTGTTGTGAATTTATGTATTTCCATAAAAATACGTCTATTTCGTTTCAACGAATTTATTCCCTCCTTTTTTTTTAATCTCCTTTTTCTAGTGTTTTTAGAACATTTTCGGCTGCGAAGCTTATTATTGATATGCTTCTAAGATTTTTTAACACTTTTTCCGTTATTTCGGCGGGGGGAGGGGGGATATTGAAATCCAAAATATGTGTTGCACAAAATTTAAAATATTTTAGGCTCTAAGGTTGAGATACCACTGGTATTCATGGTCTAAGAAAAAAAAATTATGCGGCATTTTAATCTCGGCAAACCTTATCCTTCAATATTAGTTTACTTAATCGAATTCACTACCCCGGAAAAGATTATATTTACAGATGGGAGTTTGACCTAAGTTGAGGATAAATTTAATATTGTAAAAGGGCGGATTCATGTTGACCTTTTTCATCGAACTTTAGCGTCTTCAAAATGGGAATATCGAATATTATCATGCAAGAAAGCCGGAAGCGAAGTTCCGTTTATTTCTTTTTCACTTTTTGTGAAAATCTTATCAGAAACCTACTCACCGAGGAACGAAACGGAAACAGGCTTCCTTTTTATTTAAAGAAATGGGATCAGATACGACTGTAGTTGGTAGGAAATTAGAAAAAAAAAGAAGATTTTAAAGATCCTTAGGATGGAAAATTTTTATTTTCAACATTTTTTACTCTTTTATTTACGTTCTTTGGTATTGAAATATGTAAACTTATTTATTATTGAATAAACTCACCAAGTAGAGAGATCCTCATGAGTCGAGAATCACCGATCGACTGGCCCAGAGCGCTCGAGCGTCCCATTTATACTTGTCAATAAGTGGAGGGGGCGCCGGGCGCTAATTGGTCCACACGCTTTCAGGACTGTGTCAAACGCTCAATTCTCCTCGTGCATAAATTAAATACCCAATTATTATTCTCAGTCGTAATTTGATCAGTTTGCAGTCTCTTATCAGCTATCGAGAGCAATTAGATTACAACCACACTTTGGGCCAAATCGGCCAATAATCACAAGGCGAGAACTACTGAAAATTATTTGATAATGTGTGTGTCACCTCTACAGAGAAATGGCAGTGGTTGATTTGCGGTTTCGCTATTTCGCGCTTTCGAGAAATCGGGTTAGCACTTATAACACAAAATCAATTGCAAACGCTTTATGCGGTTTTGCCACAATTCTTATAAATTATTTTTCCCGATAATGTTATTATTTCACAGTTTGCATGTAAAGTGAAATTTAAAACCTAAGCTTTGAAAGAAATTTTCAAATTTTTTGAATGAAAAATAATTCAGTTTTAAAAAAACTTGTGCCAAGTAAATCTGAAAAAGAATTTTCTAAAAATAAAAAAGAAAGTAAGTCATAGAGACTTAAGGCTTAGTATATAAAAATTGGAATTTATCTGCCACCCTGGAATTGAAAATTTTCTAAAACATTTCCTGCTGGTCCTAAGAAGCTGTTAATGTGGCAGAAATGCAGAACGGAACTAAGTCTCTCAAGTTCTTTAAAAATTAAACAGCTCTTGAACATGTGAATTTATATTCTTCTAATTAGGATCAAGGAAAAATGATTTATGAAGAAAACCAAGTGATGACATTTTTTTATAGGGTAAAAAAACAATTAAACGAATCTGCTTTCACCAAATTACTTTTTTCCAATTAAGAAAAGATCTTTATGAGAGCAATAAAAAAGTCAGCGCGATATCTCGATTCACACATATGCGACCTCATAAAAGCGTCGCAATCGAAAATCGAAAATCGAAAATATTTTAACGATTAGAGGTTATTGTCGGAAAGCGAATCTCTAAAGGGAACGAAAGTGCTGCATCGAAGATATCTCGATAACAATGTCACAGAAGCTTCCAAGTGAAATTCACTGACCTCGAAGTTGACGTTTCAAATTCCAACTCTATCGTGCCATAAATAATTGCAGTTAAGATTATCGATTACGTACCGGATTAGATAGTCGGGTAAGCAATTTAAACACAAATTTTCATCTGCTATCCTCCAGTTTACCTTCAAAAAATAGTAAAAGTAGGCGACGTGCGCCTGCAAAAAAGGATACCGTCTTGAATCGCGTCTCGAGGCTCGTCTCGAATCGCGTATTATGCCTCGGCTCGAATCAAGTTTCGAGCCTCGTTTCGAACATCGTCTCGACTATCGTCTCGAATCAAGTATCGAATCTAGTCTCGACTCTCGTGGAAAAAGTAAGACGGATAAACACCTGGCCAGAACTATAAGGATATTTTGCCCAAAATTACGCGACCCTAAAAAGGATTATTAAAGCTTGATTCAGTTTAAAAATTGGTCATTAGAAGCAGTATAGTATATTATTCATAATTATTTGTAATTCTAATAATTTCTTTTGAATTTTTCTTCATTTTTTTAATTGCTTGAAATTATTTTAAAGTCTTTCAAAGTTCCTTGCATTCTTCGAATTTTCCTAGAATCTTCTGAGTTCCTCTAAATTCCTAGAACCCCTCTGAATTCTTTAAATATTTTGAACCCCTGAATAATCTTAGTTACCTGAATTGTCTTCATTCCTCCTAATTTTCTAAATTATCTTGATTCTATTAATTTTCTGAATTCCTTGAAGTATTTGAATTTTTTGAATTATCTGAATTCTTTTAACTGTTTGAATTCCTTAACTAATTTTAATCGCCTAAATTCTAATCATTTATTAAATTCTTCTGAATTTAGTGACAATTTCAAAATCATTTAAGTCATGGAATATGTAAAATTCCATAAATTCATGGAATCATTTGTATTAATGGAATTTTTTTAACTTGTGCAATTTTTTTAACTTGTGCAATTCTTTCAACTTGTGGCATTTACAAAAGTATCCAAATTTTCCAAATTATTTTGATATTTTTAATTATCTAAATTCCTTAAATTATCTGAATTTCCTAAATTATAGAAATTCTGTGAATTCTTCTCAACTTCCTATACTGCTTGAATTCTTAAAATTCTTTGAATTCTTAAAATTCCTCGATTTCTTAGGATTCCTTGAGTTCTTGGAATTCCTTGCGTTCTTGGAATTCCTTGCATTCTTGGAATTCATTAAACTCTTAAAATTTCTTGAATTATTAGAATGCCTTGAATTCTTGGAATTCCCTGAATTGCTGAAATTTCTTAATTTTTTGAAATTCCTTAATTTCTTTGAATTTCTTTAATTGTCGGAATTCCTTCTATTCTTGACATTTTTTGAATTCTTATAATTTCTCGAATTCTAAAAATTTCTTGAATTCTTGAAATTACTTAAATTCTTAGAATTCCTTAAATTCTTAAGTTTCCTTAAATTCTGAGAAATCCTTCAGTTTTTGGATTCTATGAATTCTTTGAATTCCTTGAGTTCTTGGAATTCATTGAATTTTTGGAATTCCTTCAACTTTTTAAACTTCTTGAATTATTAGAATTCATTGAATTCTTGGAATTCCTTAAATTCTTGAAATTTCTCTAATTCTTGGAATCCCTTGAATTCTTTAAATTCTTTAAATTCTGGAAATTCCTTAAATGCTTGGAATTCCTTAAATTTTTTGAATTCTTGAAATTTTTTTAATCCTTGGAATTTCTTGAATCCCTGAAATTCTTTAAATTCTTAGAATTCCTTGAGTTTTTGGAATTCATTGAGTTTTTGAAATTCCTTGCGTTCTTAATTCATGGAATTCTTAGCATTCCTTAATCTTTTGAAATTTTTTTGAATTATTAGAATTCCTTGAATTTTTGGTATCTCTTGAATTCTTGTAATTCCTTAAGTTCTTGAAATTCTTCGAATTTTTTTTTTTTTTTGAATTCTTTAAGTTTCTTAAATTCTTGAAATTTTTTTAATTCTTGGAATTCCTTGCATTATTGGAATTCCTTCAACTCTTGGAATTTCTCGAATTCTTGAGATTCCTTGAATTTTTAAAATACTTTGAATTCTCGGAATCGATTAAAATCTTAGATTTTTTAGAATGACTGGAATTCCTTGAATTTGCAAAAAAAATTCAATTACAGTAATTTCTTGAATGATCTCAATTCTTCAAATCATTTGAATTCCATAAATTGTCGGACTTCCCTGTATTATATTAATTTCCTGAATTCTTCTGAACACCCTCAATTCGTGAGATTTTTTGAATTTGTGACATTCCTTGAATTTCTTGAATTCCTTGAATTTGTAGAATTTCTTAAATTTCAAGCACTTAATTCGTGAAATGCATTGAATTTGTAAATTCGTAAAATTCATTGAAGTCTTTGAGTTAATGGAATTTTTTTAGCTTATTGGATTCTTTAAATTCATGAAATTCTTCAAGTTTTGTTTCTTTCATTATCAAAATTATCTAAATTTTTCGAATTATTCAACTTTTTCAAATTCTTTAAATTATTTGAATTCTTTGAATTATCTAAATTCTTTGTAATTACTAAATTCTTTTGATTATCTTCAATCTTTAAATTATCTAAATTCTTTGTATCCATGGAATTTCCCGGATAATCTTAATTTATTAAATTCCTTTCATTTTCTGAATTATGTGAATTCCTTGACTTATTTAAATTCTAGGAATTATTTGTATTTCTGGAATTATTTGAATTCCAGGAATGATTGATATTCCTGAAATTCTGTAAATTCCTGAAATTTTTTCAATGCTTTGAATTATTTGAATTTCTTAAATTATTTTATTTACTTCAATTATTTTAATTCCTCAAATTACGTGAGTTCTTTTATTTATCTGAATTTCCTAAATTACATGAATTCTTCTTTAAAGATTTCTTGAATTTACAGAATTCATTTAATTCAAACAATTTCTGGAATTTATAGAATTAATTACATTCAAACAATTTCTTGAATTTATAAAATTCTTTAAATTTGCAAAATTCTTAAAATTTTAACAATTTCTTCAATTTATAAAAGTCATGGAATTTTTTGAATTCATATCATTCCTTAAATTTATATATAATAGAATACTTGAAATTCGTGAAATTATTTGAAACCTCGGAACTCTTCCAATTCATCGAATTTTTGGAATTTGCAGAATTATTTGAATTTTAAACTTCTTTTGAATTTGTGAAATTAATTGAATTTTTGAATTCGTGCAATTTTTGTCTTCTTTGAGTTAATGGAATTCCTTGAATTTTTTTCTTGAATGATATAAATGATCTAAATTCTTTAAATTATCCTAATTTCTTATATTATTTGAATTCTTGAAATTACCCAAAGCTTTTGAATTACATTAATTCTTGGAATTATTTAAATTTTTCAAATCCTGAATTATTAAAATTTCTTTAATTATCCTAATTTATGAATTGCCTTTAATTTTTTGAAATATTTAATTTTCTTAAATTATTTAAATTCCTCAAATAACGTAAATTTTCTGATTCAGCTGAATTCCCTCAATTATTTAAATTCTTTGAATTTGATACATTTTTTGAATTTATAGAATTTTCTAAATTCATAAAATTCTTTGAATACAAACAATTTCTTGAATTTATAGAATTCATGGAGTTCTTTAAATTCGTGTAATTCCTTGAATTTATGTCATTGAGGAAATTTTTTTAATTCATAAAATTCTTTGAATTCAAACAATTTCTTGAATTCGAAGAGCTCATGGAATTCTTTAAATTCGTGTTATTCCTTAAATTTATCTTATTAAGGAAATTTTTTGAATTGATTAAATTTGTGGAATCACTTTAATTCACAGAATTCTTTAAAATTTCTAAGCTCATCGGATTAGTCAAATTTTTTGAATTCGCAGAATTATTTAATTTAAAAATTTTTTGAATTCATGACATTCCTTGATTTTTTTTTGAATTATATAAATTATATAATTTCTTTGAATTATCTACATTTTTTGAATTGTCTACATTCTTTGAGTTACACAAATTCTCTCAAATATTTTAAAGCCTTCAATTAACTAAATTTTTTAAATTATTTAGAAGCTTTGAATTATCTGAATTCCTTGAAACTCGATGAATTATTGGAATAGCTCGAATTATCTTAATTTATGGAATTACTTTTATTTTCTTAATTTTTTTAATTTTTTGAATTATTTAAATTTCTTGAGTTATTTGAATTTTTTTTAATTATTTGAATTTCTCGAATTACATAAATTTTTTGATATTTCTAAATTCCCTAAATTATATAAATTTTTTAAATTTAAACAATTTCTTGAATTCATCAAATTCTTTGAATTCGTTAAATTTTCTGAATTTAAAAAAAAATTCTTTGAATTTTCAGAATTATTAGAATTTTTTTATTTATTGAATTTATTTAATTTTTTAATTCGTGAAATTTATTAAAGTATATGAGTTAATGGAATTCTTTGAGCTTATCTAAATTTTTGAATTCATGGAGTATCTTGATTTTTTTTCTTGAATTACCTTAATTATTTAAATTCTTTTAATTATCGAATTCCTTCTAATTATCTTAATTTCTAAAAATATTTGAGTTTTTTAATTATTTTAAACCTTTGAATTATTTGAATTCATTGAATTTATAGAATTTCTTGAATTATCTTAATTCCTTCAAACTCTCTAAATTATTAAAATTTGTCAAATTATCTTAATTCATGTACTTTCTTTAATTTTTTGAATCATTAAAACTTCTTAAATTATTTGAATTCCTTGAGTTATTTTTATTTCTTAAATTATTCGAATTACTCTAATGACATACATTTTTTGATTTATCTGAATTAGATCAATAACATGAATTCTTTGAAGTTAAACAGTTTCTTGAATTAACAAAAATATTTGAATTCGTGAAATTTTTAAATTTAATCAATTTCTTGAATTTATAGAATTCATGGAATTCTTTAAATTTCTATTATTCTTTGAATTCACGTTATTTTGGGAATTCCCTGAATCGATTAAATTCGTGGAATGAACTCAATTAACAGAATTTTCAAAATCTCGGAACTCTTTGAATTTTTCGAATTTGCAGAATTATTTGAATTTAAAGATTTTTTTTCAATTTGTGAGATTTATTAAATTTTTTCTTGAATTATCTGAATTATCTAAATTCTTTGAATTATTTCAAATATTGAAATTATCTAAATTCTTTGAATTTATGGAATTGCTTGAATTTTTTTCTTGAATTATCTGAATTATCTAAATTCTTGTAATTATCTGAATTCTTCGAATTATTTTAAATATTTTAATCATCTAAATTCTTTGAAATCATGGAATTGCTTTAATTTTTTGGAATTGACTGAATTATTAAAATTCTTTAAATTATTTTAAATATCTAAATTATCTAAATTCTTTAAATTCATGGAATTTTTTGAATTCTCTTAATTTCTTTAAACTGTCTAAATTATTATAAATTTCTTGAATTATCTTAACCTAGAAGTTCCTTCAATTTTGTAAGTTCTTTTAATTTCTTAAATTATTAGGATTTCTTTAATTATTTGTATTCCTTAAATTATTATTTCTGGCATTTATAGAATTTATGGAATAAAAATAAATTAAATTTTTCAAATTCACGGATGTCTTGAAAATCTTAAGATTCTTCAAGCTTACCGAATTCTTTAAATTATTAGAATTTCTTAAATTTTTAAATTTTCTATAAACTCCCTGAATTATATAAATAAACCTAAATTATTTTAATATATAAAATTAATTTCATTCATAGGATTCTTAAAATTATGAATACCTAAAATTTTTCTTTTTTTCAATTCTTTGAATAATCTTAATTCTTCGAATTGTCTAATTTCTTTAAATTATCCGAATTTTTTAAATTATTTTGAATCTTTAAATTATCTTAATTTTTAACTTATGGTATTTCTTGAATTCTCTGAATTATTTAAATTCCTTGCATTATTTGAATTTCTTGAATTATTTTTAGTCCTTAAATGATTCGAATTCCTCGAATTACATTAATTCTTTAATGTATATCAATTACCAAAATTATATAAATTCTTTGACTATAAATTTTTTTTAATTTATAGGATTTACCGAATTTCTTAAATTTTTTTTCTTGAATTATCTAAATTATCTATTTTCTTTGAACTCTGAATTATTTTAATTCCTTGAATTATTTTCATTCCTCAAATTATTCGAATTCATTGAATACAAATAATTTCTCAAATTTATGGAATTCTTCAGATTTTAACAAGTTCTTAAATTTACAAATGTCATGGAATTCTTTGAATTCGTATTATTTTTTTAATTTATGTCATTCAGGGAATTCCCTAAATTAACATAATTCATGGAAGTACTTCAATTCATAGAATTCTTAAAATTCATTGAATTCTTTGAAATCTCGAGACTTTTTAAATTTGTTCAATCTTTTGAATTCGTAGAATTATTTGAATTAATTTTTTTTTTGAATTAATGGAATTCCTTGACTTCTTTTCTTGAATTATCTAAATTATTTAAATTCCTTAAATTATTTAAATTTGTCGGATTATCAAAATTCTTTAAATTATCAAAATTTTCTAAACTATCTGAATTCTTTGCATTACTTGAATAATTTGAATTCTTTGAATTTATAGAAATTCTTGAATTCTCTGAATTTCTTTAAGCTTCCTGAATTATTAGAATTTCTTAAGTTATTCAAATTCATAGAACTCCTTTTACTTCCTGAATTATAAAATTCCTTAAATAATTTAAATATAAAATTTTTTTGAATTACCTAAATTATTTGAATTCCTCAAATTAAATCATGTCTTCGATAAATCTGAATTACCTAAATTATATAAGCAATTTTTTTTATTTATAGAATTTTTTGATTTCATAAAATTCTTTAAATTTGAACCATTTTTTTAAATTTACAGAATTTATGGAATTCTTTGAATCCGTAAATTCCTTGAATTAGTGTCATTGAGGAAATTTCTTGAATCGATTGAATTCGTGGAATGACTTTAATTCATAGAATTCTCAAAATTCATGGAATTATTTGGGATCTTTAAACTCCTTAAATTCGTCCAATCTTTTTAATGCGCAGATTTATTTTAATTGAAAAATTTTTGAACTCATGGGATTCTTCGAATTCTTTTCTTGGATTATATAAATTATATCAATTGTTCAAATTATTTAAATTCGTTGGATTATGAAAATTCTTCAAATTATCTAAATTTTCTGAACTATCTAAATTTTTTGCATTATTTGAATTATTTAAATTCTTTGAATTTATGGAATTTCTCGAATTCTCTTAATTATTTCAAACTTCCTAAATTATTAAAATTTCTTGAGTTATTTAAATTCATGGAACTCCTTTTACTTTCCGAATTATTAAATTCCTTAAATAATTTGAATTTAAACAATTTTTTGAATTACCTTTATTATTTGAATTTCTCAAATTACATCATTTCTTCGATTTATCTGAATGACCTAAATTATATAAGCAATTTTTTTAATTTATAGAATTTTTTGAACTCATGAAATTCTTTGAATTTATTCAATTTCTTAAATTCACAGAATTCATGGAATTCTTTGGATTCGTATAATTCCTTGAACTTATGTCATTGAGGAAATCCAGTGAATCGATTGAATTCGTGGAATGACTTTAATTCATAGAATTCTCAAGATTCATGGAATTATTTGAGATCTTTAAACTCTTTTTAAATTCGTCGAATTTGTTTAATTTGCAGAATTATTTAAATTAAAACAATTTTTTCAATTTGTGACATTCATTAAATTTTTGAATTCGTAAATGTATGAAATTCCTTGAATTCTCTGAATTGCGTTAAACTACCTCAATTATTAAAATTTCTTGAATTATCTTAATGCATGGAATTTCTTCAATTTTGTGAATTATTTAAATTTATTTAAGTATTTGAAATTATGGACTTATTTAAATTGCTTAAATTATTTGAATTCCTTGAATTAATTGAATTCCTAGAATTACATAAATTCTTTTATTTATCTCAATTCCCTAAATTACAGGAGTTCTTTGAATTCCAATAATTTCTTGAAATTATAGGATTCTTCGAATCCTTAAGTGCTTAAAAATGAAACTATTTCTTAAATTTACAGATTTCATGGAACTCTTTGAATTCGTATTATTTTTTTAATTTATGTCATTCAGGGAATTCCCTAAATTAACATAATTCATGGAAGTACTTCAATTCATAGAATTCTTAAAATTCATTGAATTCTTTGAAATCTCGAGACTTTTTAAATTTGTTCAATCTTTTGAATTCGTAGAATTATTTGAATTATTTTTTTTTGAATTAATGGAATTCCTTGACTTCTTTTCTTGAATTATCTAAATTATTTAAATTCTTTAAATTATTTAAATTTTTCAGATTATCAAAATTAATTAAATTATTTAAATTTTTTGAATTATCTAAATTTTTTGAATTATTTAAATTTTTTGAATTATTGGAATTATTTGAATTATTGGAATTATTTGAATTATTTGAATTATTTGAATCATTTAAATTCTTTGAATTTATGGAGTTTCTTAAATTCTCTGAATTTCTTTCAACTTCCTATATTATTAAAATTTTTTTAATTATTTTAATTCATGGAACCCCTTTTACTTTCTGAATTATTAAATTCCTTAACTGATTTGAATTCTTAAAATTTTTTTGAATTCTCTAAATTATATAAACTCTTTAAATTCAAGCAATATTTTGAATTTATAGAATTTTCTGAATTGATAAAATTGTTTGAAATTAAACAATTTCTCAAATTTACAGAATTCATGGAATTCTTTAAATTCATATAATTCCTTGAGTTCATGTCATTGAGGAAATCCCCTGAATCGATTGAATTCGTGGAATGACTTTAATTCATAGAATTTTAAAAATGCATGGAATTATTTGAAATCTCTAAACTCTTTTTAAATTCGTCGAATTTTTTTAATTTGCAGAATTATTTAAATTAAAACAATTTTTTCAATTTGTGACATTCACAAAATCCCCTCAATTGACTAAATTCATGGAATTCCTTCAATTCATAGAATTCTCCAAATTCATGGAATTCTTTCAAATCTCGGAACTCTTTAAATTCGTCCAATCTTTTGAATCCGTAGAATTATTTTAATTGAAAATTTTTTTAACTCATGGAATTCCTTGAAGTCTTTTCTTGCATTATATAAATTACATAGATTCTCTGAATTATTTAAATTCTTTCAAATTATCTAGTTTCTTTGAATTATGTAAATTTTTTAAATTGTCTTCATTCTTTGAATCATCTGAATGTTCTGAATTATTTTAAATCTATGAATTATCTGAATTCTTTCAATTTATGGAATTTCTTGAATTCTCTGAATTCCTTAAACTCCCTGAATTATTAAAATCATTTGAATTATCCTAATTTATGAAATTCCTTTATTATTTCTAAATTATCAACATTGCTTGAATTATTTGAGTTCCTTGAATTATTTGAATTTCTTGAATTACTTGAATTCCTAAAATTATTTTAATTCTTTGAATTCAAGTAATTTCTTGAATTTGTGAAATCCTTTGAATTAAAGAAATTCATGGAATTAATGGGATTCATGAAAATCATAAAATGCTTTGAATTTGTATAATTCCTTGAATTTGTGCCATTTAGGAAATTGTCTGAATTGCTGAGATTCGTGAAATTACTTTAATTCATAGAATTCTTAAAAATCATGGAATTCTTTAATATCTCGGAACTCTTTAAAATTGGTCGAATTTGTTGAATTCCCAGAATTATTTGAATTTAAAGATTTTTTATTTATCATATGAATTTTTTGAATTCAAACAATTTCTTGAAATTAAAGAATTCTTTAAATTCGTCATTTTTTCATGATTCAACTATTTCATGAATTTATAGATCTCATGGAATTTTTTTAATTCGTACAATTCCTTGATTTGAGGTCATTCATGAATTTCCCTAAATTGACTAAATTCATGGAAATACTTTAATTCATAGAATTCTTAAAATTCACGGAAGTCTTTAAAATCCTGGAATTCTTTGAATTCGTCAATTTTTTTTTAATTTTGAGAATTATCTAAATTTAAAATTTTTGAATTTATGAAATTCCTTGAATTTTTTTTCTTGGATTATTAAAATTATGTAAAGTCTTCGAAATATTTAAATTCTTTGAATTATCTAGATCCTTCGAATTATGTAAATTCTATAAATTGTTTTAATTTTTTTAATTGTCTAAATTCTTCGAATTATTTTTAATCTTTGAATTTTATAAATTCTTTGAATTTATGAGATTTCTTGAATTCTTTGAATTCTCTTAAACTCCATGGATTATTAAAGTCTTTTGAATTATCCTTATTCATGAAATTCCTTTATTTTTTCTGGTTTATTAAAATTCCTTGAATTATTTTCATTTCTTAAATTATTCGAATTCTTTTAATTCGAACAATTTCTTGAATCTATGTTTAAAATTCGCAGAATTATTTGATTTTGAAGATATTTTTAATTCGTGAAATTCATTGTATTTTTGAATTCGTTGAATTTATTAAAGTATTTGAGTTATTAGAATTCTTTGAGCTTATCAAATTCTTTGAATTCATGGAGTTCCTTGAATTTTTTTCTTAAATTATCTAAATTATCAAAAATTTTTTAATTATTATAAATCTTAAAATTATCTGAATTCTTTGAATTTATAGAATTTATGGAATTTTTGGAATTCTCCGAATTCCCTTAAACTCCCGGAATTATAAAAAAAAATTTAATATCTTGATTCATGAAATTCCTTTATTTTTTCTGTATTATTAAAATTTCTTTGATTATTTGAATTCTTTAAATGATTATAATTCTTCTAATTATTTGAATTCTTTGAATTCAAACACTTTCTTGAATTTATAGAATTCTTGGAATTTAAACATTTTCTGAAATTTATAGAATTTATAACATTTTTTTAATTCGTATTATTCCTCGAATTTATGCCATTCAGAAAATTGCCTAAATTGATGGAACTCGTAGAATTACTTAAATTCATAGAATTTTTCTTATTAGTGGAAGTCTTTGAAATCTTGGAACTCTCTAGAATTGGTCAAATTTTTTTCAATTCTCAGAATTATTTTAATTTGAAGATTTTTTTTGTATTCGTGAAATTCATTAAATTTTTGAATTCGTGAAATTTATTAAAGTATTTGAGTTATTGGAATTCTTTAAGCTAATTTAATTCTTTCAATTCATGGAATTTCTCAAATTTTTTCTTAAATGATATAAATTATCTAAATTATTTAAATTATATACATTCTTTAAATTATCTCAAATCTTCGTATTGTCTAAATTATTAGAATTATATTAATTTTTTTAATTATTTTAAATCTTTAAATTACCTGAATTCTTTGAATATATGGAATTCCTTAAATTCTCTGAATTTTTTTTAACTTCCTGAATTATTAAAATCTTTCAAATTATCTTATCTCATGGAATTTCTTTAATTTTTTGAATTATTAAAATTCCTTGGATTATTTGATTTTACTGAATTATTTGAATTCCTAGAATTATTTTAATTCTTTAAATTATTTAAATTCTTTGAATTTAAACAATTTCTTGAATTTATTTTTAAAATTCGCAGAATTGTTTGAATTTGAAGATTTTTTTAATTTGTGAAATTCATTGCATTTTTAAATTCGTTGAATTTATTGAAGTATTTGACTTATTGGAATTTTTTAGGCTTATAAAATTCTTTGAATTTATGGAATTCAAAGAATTTTTTTCTTGAATGATCTTAATTATCTAAATTATCCAAATTCTTCAAATTATTATAAATCTTTGAATTATCTGAATTTTTTAAATTTATGAAATTTATGGAATATCTTGAATTACTTGAATTCTCTAAATTCCTTTAAGCTTCCTGAATTATTAAAATTTTTGAATTATCTTAATTCAGAAAATTTCTTTTTTTTTCGTAATTATCAAAATTATCCTTGAATTATTATAATTCCTTAAATTATTTAAATTCTTGGAATTAAAAAAAATTTTGAATTCATAAAATTCTTTGAATATAAATAATTTCTGGAATTCATAGAATTTATCAAAATTTTTTAATGCATAGAATTCCTCAAATTCATGCCATTCAAAAAATTACTTGAATCAGATGAAATTCGTAGAATTACTTCAATTCATAGAATTCTGAAAATTCATGCAGCTTATGAAAATCTTGGGACTCTCTAAAATTGCCCGAATTTTTTGAATTCGCAGAATTATTTAAATTTAAAGATTTTTTTGGGTTCGTTAAATTTATTAAATTTTTTAATTCGTGAAATTTATTAAAGTTTTTGAGTTATTGGAATTCTTTGAGCTTATCGAATTCTTAAAATTTATGGAATTACTTGAATTTTTTTCTTGAATGATCTAAATTATCTAAATTCTTTAAATTATCTAAATTCTTTGTATTGCCTAAATTATTGGAATTCTCTAAATTCTTCAAATTATTTTACATCTTTGAATTATGTAAATTCTTTGAATTTATGAAATTTCTTGAATTCTCTGAATTTTTTTTAACTTTCTGAATTATTAAAATCTTTTGAGTTATCCTAATTAATGGCATACCTTTAATTTTCTGAATTATACAAATGCCTAGAATTACTTGAATTCCTTGAATTATTCCAATTCGTTAAATTATTCGAATTCTTTGGATTCAAATAATTTCTTGAATTTACAGAATTCTTTGAAATTAAACAATTTTTGGAATTTATAGCATTCATAAAATTCTTTCAATTCGTATGATTCCTTGAATTCATGTTATTCGGGAAATTACCTAAATTAATGAAATTCGTAGAATTACTTTAATTCATAGAATTCTTAAAATTCATAGAATTCTTAAAATTCATGGAATTCTTAGAAATCTTGAAACTATTTAAAATTGGTCGCATTATTTTAATTTGCAGAATTATTCAAATTAAACGATTTTTTCAAATTCATGGAATTCCTGGAATTTCTGAATTCGTGAAATTAATTGAAGTATTTAAGTTATTGGACTTCTTTGAGCTTATCGAATTCTTTGAATACATAGAATTCCTTGAATTTTTTTCTTGAATGATCTAAATTATTAAAATTATTTAAATTGTCTAAATTCTTTATATAATTTTTATTTCTTGCATTGCCTTAATTATAAAAATTATCTAAATTTTTCGAATTATTTTTAATCTTTGAATTATCTGAATTCTTTGAATTCATGGAATTTCTTGAATTGTCTGAATATTTTAAACTTTATGAATTATTAAAATCTTTCGAATTTTTTAATTCGTACAATTTTTTTTAATTTTCTGAATTATTCGATTTCCTTGAATTATTTGAATTCCTTGAATTATTTTAATCCCTTTCTTCAAATTCTTTAAATTTAAACAATTTATTGAATTTTTAAAATTCTTTGAAATTAAATCAATTCTAAAATTAATAGAATTTATAAAATTCTTTAAATTCGTATAATTTCTTAAATTCATGTCATTTAGGAAATTAATTGTATTAATAAAATTCCTAGAATTACTTTAATTCTTAAAATTCTTAAAATTCATAGAAGTCTTGAAAATCTCGAAACTCTCTGGAATTAGTCGAATTTCTTAAATTTGCAAAATTACTTAAACTTAAAAATTTTTTTAAATTCAGGGAATTTCTGGAATTTCTGAATTCGTAAAATTAATTGAAGTATTTGAGTTACTGAAATTCTTTGAGCTTATCAAATTCTTTGAGTTTATGAAATTCCTTGAACTTTTTTCTTAAATGATCTAAATTATATAAATTATTAAAATTATCTATATTCTTTAAATTACCTAAATTCTCTGCATTGTCTAAATTATGAAGATTATAAAAATTCTTTAAATTATTTTTAATCTTTAAATTATCTGAATTCTTTGAATTTATGGAATTTCTTGAATTCTCTCGATATTATAAAATTCCTGAATTATTAAAATCTTTTGAATTATCTAAATTCGTGAATTTTTTTCAATTTTCTGAATTATTAAAATTCCTTAAATTATTTGAATTTTTTGAATTATTGTAATCCCATAAATTATTCAAAGTCTTTGAATACAAACAATTTCTTGAATTAATAGAATTCTCTGAAATTAAATCATTTCTGGAAGGGATAGAATTCATACAATTCTTTGAATTCGTATAATTCCT
>JAUELO010000242.1:368441-410697 GCA_032357855.1 Amphibolips quercusostensackenii | reverse complement strand
GAATACAAACAATTTCTTGAGTTAATAGAATTCTCTGAAATTAAATCATTTCTGGAAGGGATAGAATTCATACAATTCTTTGAATTCGTATAATTCCTTGAATTATTTGAATTTTTGAATTATTGTAATCCCTTAAATTATTCAAATTCTTTGAATACAAACAATTTCTTGAGTTAATAGAATTCTCTGAAATTAAATCATTTCTGGAAGGGATAGAATTCATACAATTTTTTGAATTCGTGTAATTCCTTGAATTCATGACATTCAGGAAATTACCTCTATTGATGAAATTCATAGAATTACTTTAATTCTTATAATTCTAAAAATTCATGGAAGTCTTGGAAATCTCGGAACTCTTTATAATTAGTCGAATTTCTTCAATTCGCAGAATCATTTGAATTTAAATATTTTTTTGGATTTCTGAAATTTATATAATTTTTGAAGTAGTGAAATTTTTTAAAGTATAAAAATTATTAGAAATCTTTGAGCTTTTTGAATTCTTTGAATTTATGGAATTCCTTGAATTTTTTCTTGAATAATCTGAATTATCGGAATTATTCAAATTATTTAAATTTTTTAATTATCTAAATTTTTTGCATTGCCTAAATTATTAGAATGATTTAAATTCTTTAAATTATTTTAAATCTTTGATTTCTCTGAATTCATTAAATTTATGGAATTTCTTGAATTCTCTAAATTTTTTCAAAC
The DNA here is from genome assembly GCA_032357855.1 of Amphibolips quercusostensackenii. Taxonomy (NCBI): domain Eukaryota; kingdom Metazoa; phylum Arthropoda; class Insecta; order Hymenoptera; family Cynipidae; genus Amphibolips; species Amphibolips quercusostensackenii. Next base: position 409,989 of record JAUELO010000242.1, on the reverse strand, counting down.
TTCCTAAATTATTGAAATCTTTTGAATTATCCTTATTCGTGGAATTCCTGTGATTTTCTAAATTATTCAAATTCCTTGAATTATTTTCATTTCTTAAATTATTAGGATTCCTTAAATTACTAAAATTCTCTGATTTGTCTGAATTCCTTAAATTATATGAATTCTCTAAATTTAAATAACTCCATGAATTTGTGTCATTTAGGAAATTTCCTGAATTAATTAAATTTGTAAAATTAATTTTATTCGTGGATTTGATTTAATTTATAGAATTCTTGAAATTCCTGGAATTCTTCAAATTCATGGAATTCTTTCAAATCTCGAAACTCTTTGAATCCGTCGAATTTGTTGAATCCGTGAAATTCATTAAATTTTTGAATCCGTGAAATTTATTGAAGTATTTGAGTTACTGATTTTCTTTAAGTTAATTGAATTCTTTGAATTCCAAGAATTCTTTGAATTTTTTCTTAAATAATCTAAATTATCAAAATTATTCAAATTATCTGAATTCTTTAAATTATCTCAATTTTTTGCATTGCCTTAATTATTAAAATTATCTGAATTCTGTAAATTATTTTTAATCTTTAAATTATCTTAATTAATTAAATTCATGAAATTTCTTGAATTCTCCGAATTTTTTTAAACTTCCTGAATTATTAAAATCTTTTGAATTATCCTAATTCGTGGAATTTCTGTAATTTTCTAAATTATTTAAATTTCTCAAATTATTTTTATTCCTTGAATTATTAGGATTTCTTAAGTTGCTAAAATTCTCTGATTTGTCTAAATTCCTTAAATTATATGAATTCTCTAAATTGAAAAACTCCGTAAATTCGTGTCATTTAGGAAATTTCTTGAATTGATTAAATTTGTAAAATTAATTCAATTCGTGGAATTAATTTAATTCATAGAATTCTTCAAATTCCTGGAATTCTTGAAATTCATAGACTTCTTCAAATTTCTGGAATTCCTCAAATTCATGGAATTCTTCCAAATCTCGAAACCCTTCCAACTCGTCGAATTTTTTGAATTCGCAGAATTATTCGAATATGAAGAATTTTTTTAATTCGTGGCATTCCTTTAAATAACGGAGTTCAGTATAATGAAAAGGATTCTTAGAATTCAGAATTCGTAACATTTAGTGAATTTGCAGAATTCACAGAATTCCAAAAATTCAGAGAATCCAAATCGAACTGCAGATTGGTTTTTTTATATGAACAACTCCAGAACGGTCGTTTCAGACCTGCACTCCGAGATAGGTTCTTTTAAGACAGTGGAATCGATATACCACAGTGCAAACATCACCCCTCGTGAAAATTAATTAGCGCACTAATTTTGAAACAAAGCTCATACACATATGTACATACATGAGAGTAGATAGTTGAATTTTGGCGGAAACAGAAATAGCAGAGATCCGTTATGCGATTATTAATTAAATCAAGCCCTGCAGACTCGCTGATCCCGCCTCACTAAGGATTACTTGTAATTCCGATTACGCCGGATATCTCTACTGAGAGAATTTACACCACATCCAACACCCTTAGCTGCTTTTGTGCTTGTATGACCATGTCTGGAGTCAAGGCGCTTGGCGTCAATTTAATCATTAATTCATGAGCGAACATTCCCTACATACAGCCCTTCGATCTCTTCCCATCACCAATTTCCTAATTTCCCAATTTCCCGATGGAAACGCCATTTAGGATATGTAAATAATTCCCAAAATAGATCAATACAGGGTGGCCCAAAAAGATCAAATTTTTTTTGCTCGTTGTTTCACCCTACTATTTTTTGAACCTCTCCCTCCTATACTTTCCCTTCCCTACTTACCACACATTCCCCTTCTTACCTTGCTTTCCCTTACTTCCTTTTCTTACACTTTAACCTTCTCTTTTCATCACTTTTCTGACTTTATTTTCATCTATTTTTCCTCTCCTCACTTTTCCAGCCAGCACTCCTATGCCCCACCTTCACCATCCCATATTTTCTATCACTTCCATTTCTCCGTCCTTTTTCCTTCCCTCACTTCTCCTACTGCCGCTTTCTTTAATCCTTCACTTCTTTTACTTTTTCTCCTCTTATTTTCCCTGCTTTTTATCACCTTACTTCACCTCACTTCCACTATCTTTACTCCCCTACTTCCTATTCTCTTACTTTTTCTTACTTCGCCTCCTATCATTGTTCCTTACTTTTTCTACTTCTTTTATCATATCGCCTTACTCTACCTACTTTTCATCTGATAATCTCTTTTCACCTTTTCACTTCACCTACTTTTTCTCCTCTCATCTTTTCTTACTTTTCCGACTTTATTCTCATCTACTTCTTATTTTCTTACTCTCATAGCCAACACTCCTATGCCCCACCTTCGCCACCTAACATTTTCTCTCACTTCTATTCCTCCATAATTTCCCCTTCTCTGACTATTACATCTACAGTTCCTTACCTTGTTCCTCCTTTTCTTTTACTTTTCCTCTTATTTTCCCTTTTTCCCATTAACTAATTTCACCTCACTTCTACTACTTTTATTTTCCCTACTTTCTATTCTTTTAATTTCCCTCACTTCCCATCTCATACTTTTCACTTACTTCTCCTGCATCTACTTCTATTATATCCCGTCACTTTTCCTCCTTTTCATCTGATTATTACTTCCTATAGTTTCTCCTCTCACTTTGCCTACTTTTCCTCTCCTCATCTCTCATCACTTTTGCGACTTTATTTTCATCTACTTTTTCTCTCCTTACTTCCCTAGCTAGCACTCCTATGCCCCACCTTAACCACCCCATATTTCCTCTCACTTCCATTTCTCCGTCATTTCCCCTTTCCTCACTCCTCCTCCTACCGCTTTCATTAATCCTCTACTTCTTCTACTTTAACTCCTCTCATTCTTCTTGCTTCCCATCACCTTACTTCACCTCACTTCCGCTATCTTCATTCCCCCTACTTCCCATTCTCTTACTTCTCCTTACTTCGCCTCCCATCATTTTTTCTTGTTTTTCCTACTTCTACCATATCGCCTCACTTTACCTACTTTTCATCTAAAAATCTCTATTTACCTTTTCACTTCACCTACTTTTTCTCCTCTCATCTTTTCTTACTTTTCCGACTCTACTCTCATCTACTTCTTCTTTTCCTACTCTCTTAGCCAACACTCCTATGCCCCACCTTCACCACCTAACATTTCCTCTCACTTCTTTTCCTCCATAATTTCCCCTTCTCTGACTATTACATCTACAGTTTCTTACCTTGTTCCTCCTTTTTTTTTAATTTTTCTCTTATCTTCCCTGTTTTCTATGAACTAATTTCACCTCACTTCCACTACTTTTATTTTCCCTACTTCCTATTCTCTTAATTTCCCTCACTTTGCATCCCATACTTTTTTCTTACTTCTCCTTTATCTTCTTCCATCATATCCCCTTACTTTTTCTCCTTTTCATCTGATTATTTTCTTCCTATCGTTCCTCCTCTCACTTCGCCTACTTTCCCTCTTCTTATCTCTCATCACTTTTCTGACTTCATCCTCATTTACTTCCTCTTCACCTCACTTCTGCAGACAAAACTCCCCTGCTTTACATTCGACACCCTAAATGTTTCCTCACTTTCATTTCCCTATTATTTTCCCTCTTCTCACTATTACATCTACTGACCCTTTTCTAATTCATCATTTTATATTTTATATTAATATTTTATATTAATATTTTATATTAATATTTTATATTAATATTTTATATTTTATATTTATCCTACTACCCATTACCTTATTTTCTTTTACTTCCATTACCCTCACTTCCCCTACTTTCTGTTCTCTTATTTTCCCTCAAGTGACCTTCCAAAATTTTTTCCTACTTCTCCTTTACCTCATTCCATCATATCGCCTCACTTTCACTACTTTTTATCTAATAATCTCTTTTAATTTTCTCTCGTCTCACTTCACCTACTTCTCTCCTTGTCTTTCTCAAACTACCCTCCCCTCATCTGTCCTCACTTTTCTAACTTTATTCTTATATACTTTCTTTTTTCTCACTTCTCCAGCCTAAACTACCCTACTCCACCTTCGCTACCTAAAATTTTTTCTTAATTTCATTCCTCGTCATTTTCTCTCCCCTTAGTATTACATTTACTAACCCTTTTCGTATTCCTCCTCTCTTCTTATTTATACCCTTTATTTCCCCCGCTTTCGATCACCTTATTTTCTCTTACTTCTACTATCTCCTACTTCTTCTCCTATCATATCACCTCACTTCGCCCGCATTTTAACTAACAATTTCATCTCACCTTTCTTTCTCTCACTTCACGTACTTCCCCTTTCCTCACTTTCTCGACTACCTCTCCACTTATTACTTATCAACTTTTCTGCAACCCTCCCTTCATTTCCCTACTCACCTCTCCTAGTCCTGCCTTACTTACTTTCTCCTCATTTCTTCTTATTTGGACTTAATTTTCCTACTTTCCTCTCTTTACTTCATCTCACTCCTTCTACATTCCCCTACCTCCCCTACTTTTCCTACTTCCTGGTCCCACATTTTAACCCCGCTTTCTTTTATTTCTCTGACTTGCTCCTTACTTACTTTCCCTTTTCTCACTTGCCACTTTCTCATTTGCCTAGTTTCTCACTTGACCACTTTTTTATTTTTCAGCTCACACTTTCCTGCCCCACTCTTCAGCCCAACATTTTCTTTTACTTCCCGAACCCGCTTTTTCCCTTTTTTCACTTCTTCTAGTTTTCCTCCCCCAACTTCCCTCCCATAAGTTCCCTTCACCCACTTCTTTTACTCACTCTACCATCACTTTTCCTAATTGCCCTTGATTCGTTTTCCCTTATTCCCAACTTCTTCTGCAGCAACTATTGTTGTTTTTTCCTCACTTTCCCTTTTATGTTTTCTCCTATTCACCATTCTCCTTTCTCCTACTCACCATCCTCTTTTTTTCCCTAACTTCCGAAACCTATATTTGCCATCACTTTACCTCCCAATTTTCTCATAATTCTTCTACTTTTCCTCCCATCATATCCCCTCACTTATCTTACTCCTTGTCTTATAATTTCCTAAACTCTCCCTCTCTTCATTTTATCTCACTCCCTCCACACTCCGATACTTCCCATACTGCTCCTACTTCCTCTCTCTACAAAAAATTTGTTTTCCCTCACTTATCCGACTTTTTCATTACTTACTTTCCCTTTCCTGACTTCCTCAGCCAACACGCTCCTGCTTTCACTTCCTTACCCCACGTTTCCTCTCACTTCTCGAACCCTCTTTTTTCCCTTGTTTCACTTTTTCTACTTCCTTTTTTTTAAATTCCCTTTCCCTACTTTCCATACTTAGCATACCCTCACTTCCCCTTATTATCTTTACCACATTTTCCCTTACTTCTGCTTCTGCCTCTTGCCTCATTTTCCACTTCTTCTGCCTTTACTCTCCTTATCACTTTTCATTTCCTTTCCCTAATTTTTCCTAATCAGCATCCTCTCTTTTTTTTCTACTTTATCTACCCTTATTTCTCATCAATTTTCCCCCTCTTCTTCTACTTGTTATTCTATTATATCCTCTTAGTTATTCTGCTTTTTGTTTTGTCTTTTTTCTTACTTTCTCTTCCTTGATATCATCTCACTACCCCTACATTCCCTTACTCCCAATACTTCTCCTAATTCCTCTTCTTACATTTTAGCCTTTGCTTTCCCTCACTTCCCTGGCCTGTTACTCACTTACTTTTCCTTTTATCGCTTTCCCAGCTAACGCTTTACTGTCTCCAATTCCTCGCGCCACATTTCCTCTCACTTTCTGTACCCCCTTATTTTCCCCTTACTCACTTCTTATAGTTTTCTTCTTTTAATGTCTCTTTTCTTACTTCTTGAACTTAACCTACCCTCTCTTCCCCTAATTGCACTTACCACATTTCCTTCTAATTCCCCTACTACTACTCCCCTCACCCCCGACTTTTTCTTATATCACTCCCTTCATCTTTCCTCACTTCCCCTCCCATGATTTACCCTACTCACCATCCCCACTTTTTTCCTCACTTACCCTACCCTTATTTCTCATCACTTCACCTCCCATAATTTTCCCTAACTTCTCTTACTTCTTTTTATATCACGTTTACTCATTTCCCTTCTTTTTAACCCATAATTTTTTTTCACTTTTCTACCCCTTCACTTTACTTACTTCCCCTACCTCATCTCTCTCCCCCCTCTCTTTATATCCCTCTTTGCTACCCCATTGCTACCCCCTCCCTAATTAGTTTTGTAGTAGAAAATTTTGATTCTTGCTTAAATATTCATTTTTTTAGTTAAAAATTATCTATTTTGTTGGAAATTCACGGTTTTAATTAAATTAAATTATTATTATTAATATTATTATATTAATTAAAATAACATTTAAGCAAACCAATTTTTTTGTTGAAAATTTATCTGTGTTATACTAAATTCGTCTTTTTGGGTTGGAACTTCAACTGTTTCAAAAAAAATCGTTTTTTAGTTGCAAATTAATTTTTTTCAATAAAAGTGAACCTGTTACATTTTTAGGTAAAAATTATCTTTCTAATTCGAAGGTTCATGGATTTCATTGAAATCTCATTTTTTGGTAGAAAATTAAGATTTTTGCTTTAATGTGTTTATTTTTAGTTGAAGATAAACTATTTTATTAAAAATTCATGATTTTTGGTTAAAATTATTCTGTTTCCTGGAAAATTAATCTACTTTGTAAAAAATACAACATTTTAAGCGAAAATAACTTTTTTTTAATTCAACTGTTTTATTTAAAATTCGTCTTTTTAAGTTGGAAATTTAACTATTTTGGAAGAAAAATCTTTTTTTTTGAAAATTAATTTTTTTAATATAAAAATTTAACTATTACATTTTTGGTTAAAAATTATCTTTCATAGTTGAAAATTCATGTATTTTACTGAAATTTCATTCTTTTGTAGTAAATTTAAGCATTTGGTTGAAAAATTATTTACTTTGTTGAGAGAAGTTGGAAAGTTTGTTGGTCAAAAATATTTTTACTTTGTAGAAAATTTAATAATTTTGTTAAAAAGTCATATTTTGGTTACAAATTCATTATTTTTGTTCAGCATTTATTTCCTCGGTTAAAAAATTAATTTTTTTGATAAAAAATCTAACTGTTTTATGACAATTTTTTTTTTTAAATAATTTTCAGCTAAAAGCAATATTATTCGATTTAAAGTTAATAATTTTAATTTAAAATGGATTTAAAATGGACAGATTTTAATTGTTTCGTTGGATGCGGCCAGATAGAGACTATTAGTTTTAATTGAAATCGCAATTAGAGCAGATAAAATCGATTTGCAATCAGTAATACGGATTTCAAATATTTCATGCGATATGACGGAATTTCGAAATTTCAAAAGATTTTTAATATTCTTAATGATTCCAAAGAATTTTTTAAGATTTTCGAAGTATTCAATGGATTCCTAGATAACTGAATTTCATAAATTAAAATTTCAAGGGATTTCTAGTAATTAGAAATTTTTAAAAGGATATTTTGGTATTTGAGAGAATTTTATAAGGTTTAAATTATTTTATTAAATCTGAAAGTATTTTATGAGATTTAAAAAATTTCTAAGAATTTGAGTTTTTTAACACTTCATTAAATAAGATTAAATGAAATTGAAATATAGAGATTTCAAATGAATTTTATGATTTTAAAAGTTTTTAAAGAATTTCAAAAAAATTTTATATCATTTTCAAAGATTTTATTTAATTTTTTGAATAATTTGACAAGATTTAAGAAATTTTCTAAGACCTATAAGTATTTTAGAAATTGTAGATGATTTGACGATTCTTAAGGGATTTTGAAGGATTCCTGAAAAGCTTTAAAAAAAATGTCATTTTAGAGATTTTAGCTCATTTTCAGAGAACTTTAGTAAATAAATTAAATTTTATTGGGATTTAAACAAATTTAAGATTTTAGGGCTTTTATAAGAATTTCAAGGGATTTTAAAGGATTTTTACAAAAAATTAAAACAATAAATCTAATTTTTAATGATTTCAGCTAATGTCTAGAAAACTTTTTAGAATAAATTCAATTTTATTTCTAGGGATTTTAAAAAATTTAAGATTTTAAGGTTTTTGAATGAATATTATGGGATTTTAAGGGATTTCATTAAATTTCTAAAAAACTTTAAACAGTTAATGTATTTTAGCGCTTTTAGCTAATTTATAGAAAACCTCAGGTGATAAATTACATTTTTTTTAGGGATTTAAACAAATTGAAAATTTTAAGGCTTTTATAAGAATTTCAAGACATTAAAAAATTTCAAAGGAATTTCAAAGTATTTCTAAAAAAAATTAAAAAAATAGATCTAAGTTTTAATGAATTTTGCTGATGTCTAGAGTTTTTTTAAAAAATAAATTAAATTTTATTTTAAGGGCTTTAAACAAATTCAAGATTTTAAGACTTTTGAAAGAATTTTAGGGCTTCAAAAGGATTTTAAGGGATTTCAAAGGGTATTGAAAAAACTTTAAGCAATAAATGTAATTTTTAATGATTTAAGCTAATTTCCAGAAAGTTTTTAAGACTAAAAGAAATTTTATTTCAAGGGATTTAAACAATTTTAAGATTTAAAGGCTTTTTGAGAATTTTAGGGGATTTTAAAAAATTTCAAAGGATTTCTGAAATAATTTAACAAATATATGTAGTTTCAGAGATTTTAGCTAATTTATGGAGTACTTTAGGAAATAAATTGAATTTTATTTTAAGAAATTTAAACACATTTTAGATTTTAAGACTTTTGAAAGAATTATAAGTCTTTCAAAATAATTTTAAGAGATTTAAAAGGATTTCTAAGAAATTATAAGAAATAAATGTTATTTTTAATTATTTTATCTAATTTCTAGAAAGTTTCTAAAACTATAATCAATTTTATTTCAAGTGATATAAACAATTTTAAGATTTTAAGCCTTTTTAAGAATTTCAGGGGATTTCAAGGGGGTTTTAAGGATTTTTTTAATACCTTAGTGAATATTTGTAGATTCAGAGTTTTTAGCTAACTTAAAGAGTAATTTAGGGAATGAATAAAATTTTTTAAAAATAAAATTTAAAGAAAAAGATTTTAAGACTTTTGAAAGAATTTTAAGGCTTTCGAAAGAATTTAAATGGATTTCAAAGGATTTCTAAAATACTTTAATACTTATATGTAGTTTCATAGATTTTAGCTAATTTCTAGAGAACTTTAGTAAATCAGTTAAATTTTATTTTAAGGGATTAAAACAAATTTAAAATTTTAAGACTTTTGAAAAAATTTCAAGTCTTTTCAAAGAATTTAAAGGGATTTCGAAGGATTTCAAAAAAACTGTCATAAATAAATGTAATTTTGAATGATTTAAGCTAATTTCTTGAGAACTTTTGAGAATAAATCAAATTTTATTTCAAAAGACTTAAACAAATTCAGGATTTTTAGGCTTTTGAAAAAATTTTAAGGGACTTCAACATATTTCTAAAATACTTCAATACTTATATGTAGTCTAAAAAATTTTAGCTAATTTCTAGAGAACTTCAGCGAATCAGTTAAATTTTTTTTCAAGGGATTTAAACAAATTTAAAATTTTAAGACTTTTGAAAGAATTTTAAGGTTTTTAAAAGGATTTTAAGGGATTTCAAAGGATTTCTAAAAAACTTTAAGCAATAAATGTAATTTCTAATGGTTTAAGCTAATTTCTTGAGAACGTTTGAGAATGAATCAAATTTTATTTCAAGGCATTTAAATAATTTTAAGATTTTAAGGCTTTTTAAGAATTTCAGGGAATTTCAAGGGATATCAAAGGATTTCTAAAATAATGCCATGATTATATGTAGTTTCAGAAGCTGTAGCTAATTTATGAAGTACTTTAGGGAATAAATTAAATTTTATTTCAAGAAATTTGAACACATTAAGGATTTTAAGACTTTTGAAAAAATTTTAAGTCTTTCAAAAACATTTTAAAGATTTTAAAAGATTTCTAGAAATCTGTAAGGAATAAATGTAATTTTTAAAGATCTCAGATGACTTCTAGAGAATTTTTGAGAATAAATTTAATTTTATTCAAGGGGTATAAACAAATTTCATATTTTAGGGCTTTTGGAAGAATTTCAAGGGACTTTAACGGATTTCTGAAACACTTTATTAAATATATGTAGTTTCAGAGATTTCAGCTAATTTATGGAGTAATCTAGAAAATAAAATAAATTTGATTTAAAGGGCTTTATATAAATTTAAGATTTTAAGACTTTTGAAAGAATTTTCAAGCTTTGAAAGAATTTTAAGGCTTTTAAAAGGATTTTAAGGGATTTCAAAGGATTTCTAAAAAAAATTAAACAATAAATGAAATTTTTATGATTTCAGATAATTTTTAGAGAGTTTTTTAGACTAAAGTAAATTTTATTTTATGCGATTTTAACAATTTCAAGATCATAGGCCTTTTTAAGAATTTTAGGGGATTCCAAGGGGTTTTAAAGGATTTCTTAAATATTTCAGTGAATATTTGTAGTTTCAGAGTTTTTAGCTAACTTATGGAGTACTTTAGTAAACAAATTAAATTTTATTTCAAGAAATTCATACAAATTTAAGATTTTAAGACTTTTGAAAGAATTTTAAGGGATTTCAAAGGATTTTTAAAATACTTCAATAAATATTTGTAGTTTTAGAGTTTTTAGCTAACTTATGGAGTACTCAAAGGAATGAATTAAATTTTATTTCAAGAAATTTAAACACATTCAAGATTTTAAGACTTTTGAAAGAATTTCAAGTCTTTTAAAAGAATTTGAAAGGATTTCAAAGGATTTCTAAAAAAACGGTAAGGAATAAATGTAATTTTTAATAATTTCAGCTAATACATAGAGTAATCTGAGGAATAAATTAAATTCTATTTCAAGGCTTTAAACAAATTCAAGATTTTAAGACTTTTGAAAGAATTTTGAGGCTTTTGGAAAAATTTCAAGGCTTTTAAAAGAATTTCAAGGGATTTCATAGGATTTCTACAAAACTTTAAGCAATAAATGTAATTTTTAATGATTTTATCTAATTTCTAAAAAGTTTTGATACTAAAATAAATTTTATATCAAGGGATTTAAACAATCTCAACATTTTAAGGCTTTTTAAGGATTTTAGGGGATTTAAAGGGATTTCAAAGGATTTATAAAATACTTTAATGAATATTTGTTGTTTCAGAGTTTTTAGGTAACTTATGAAGTACTAAAGGGAATGAATTACATTTTTTTTAAATGTAAACACATTCAAGAATTTAAGACTTTTGAAAGAATTTTAAAGCTTTTGAAAAGATTTTAAGGAATTTCAAAGGATTTCTTTAAAACTTCAAGCCAGAAATGTAATTTTTGAAGAATTTAGCTAGTTTACTAAAAACTTTTAAGAATAAATTAAATTTCATTTAAGGCATTTAAACAAATTTAATATTTTAAAGCTTTTTACGAATTTCAGAAGATTTCAAGGGGTTTCAAAGAATTTTTGAAATACTAAAATGAATATATGTATGTTTAGAGATTGTAGCTCATTTAAAGAGTACTCTAGGAAATAAGTTAAATTTTATTTTAAGGGCTTTAAATAAATTCAAAATTTTAAGACTTTTGAAAGAATTTCAAGGATTTTGAAAGGATTTTAAGGCTTTTAAAATAACTTCAAGGACCTAAAAGGATTTTTTTTAAAAACTTTAATCAATAAATGTAATTTTTAATGATTTTCTTCAATTTCTAGAGAGTTTTTGAGACTAAAATAAATTTTATTTCAAGTGATTGAAACAATCTTAAGATCAAGAATTTCAAGATATTTCGAGGGCTTTCAAAGGATTTCTAAAATACTTTGTAAAATATTTGTAGTTTTAGAGTTTTTAGCTAACTTATGGAGTAATTTAGGGAATAAATTAAATTTTACTTTTATTAAATTTTAACAAATTTAAGATTTTAAGACTTTTGAAAGAATTTTAAGGGATTTTAAAGAATTTCTAAAATACTTTAATAAATATTTGTAGTTTTAGAGTTTTTAGCTAAATAATGGAGTACTTTAGGGAATAAATTAAATTTTACTTTTAATAAATTTTAACAAATTTAAGATTTTAAAACTTTTGAAAGAATTTTAAGGGATTTTGAAGGATTTCTGAAATACTTTAATAAATATTTGTAGTTTTAGAGATTTGAGCTAATTTATGAAGTGCTTTAGCGATTAATTTTAATTTTATTTCAAGGAGTTCACACAAATTCCAGATTTTAAGACTTTTGAAAACAAGTTCTAGACTTTTAAAGTTTTTAAGATTTTTATTGATTTATACAATATTTTTAATAAATAAATGTAATTTCAGAGATTTTAGCTAATTTCTATAGAGCTTTAGAAAATACATTTAATTTTATTTCAAGGGATTTAAACACATTTAAGATTTTAAGACTTTTGCACGAATTTTAAGTCTTTTGAAAGAATTTGAAAAGATTTCAAAGGATTTCTTGAAAACTTAAGTTAGAAATGTAATTTTTAATGATTTTAGCTAATTTCTTGAGAACTTTTGAGGATAAATTCAATTTTATTTTAAGAAATTCAAACAAATTCAAAATTTTAAGGCTTTTAAAAGAATTTAAATGGACTTCAACTGATTTCTAAAATACCTTAATGTATGTATGTAGTTTCAGAGATTTTATCTAATTTCTATAGAATTTCAGTAAAAAAGTTAAATTTTATTTTAAGGGATTTAAAAAAATTCCAAATTCTAAGACTTTTGGAGAAGTTTTAAGCTTTTAAAATAATTTTAAGATTTTGATTAATTTCAGCTAATTTCTAGAAAACTTTAGGAATAAATTAAATTTTATTTCAAGGGATTTCAATAGATTTCAAGGGATTTTAACAGATTTCTAAAAAACTTTAATGCATAAATTCAATTTCAGAGATTTCAGCTGATTTCTAAAGAACTTTAAGGAATAAATTAAATTTTATTTTAACGGATTTTAACAAATTAAGATTTTAAGGCTTTTGAAAGAATTTTTAGAGATTTTAAGGGATTTTATCGGATTTCTAGGAAACATCAATAAATGTATGTAATTTCAGAGATTTTAGCTCATTTGTAGAGAACTTTAAAGAAAATTATAAAATTTTATTTTTAGGGATTTAAACAAATACAAGATTTTAAAGCTTTTGAAAAAATGTTATGTCTTTTGAAAGAATTTGAAGGGATTTTAACGGATTTCTAAAATTATTTAATGAATACATGTGATTTCAGGGATTTCAGCTGCTTTCTAGAAAACTTTAAGAAATAAATTAAATTTTATTCTAAGGGAAATCCTTTGACATAAAATTTAATTTATTCGTTGACGTTCTCAGGATATTAGGATTTTAAAGATTTTGAAACAGTTTTAAGGTATTTCAAGGGATTTTAACGGATTTCTATAAAATTTAAAGAAATAAATGTAATCTAAGAGATTTCAACTAATTTTTTAGAAAACTTTAGAGAATAAATTTTATTTCATTTCAAGGAATTCAAACAAATTAAAGATTTTAAGGATTTTGGGAAGACTTTAAGGATTTTTAAGGGATTTTCACGAATTTCTAAAAATATATTTTAATTAATAAATGTACTTTCAGAGATATCAGCTTATTTCTAGAAAACTTGCGAGAGTAAATTAAATTTTATTTAAAGGGATTATAACCGATTTTAGATTTTAAGACTTTTGAAGGAATTTTTAGGCTTTTGAAAAAATTTCAAGGGATTGCAACTTATTTTTTAATAACTTTAATGGAAATGGAAAATCTTTTAAAATATAATTTATTTTTATTCCTTACAATTGTCTAGAAGTTAGCTGAAATTTCCCCACTTACATTTATTTATTAAAATTTCTTCAGAAATCCGTCAAAATCCCTTGAAATACCTTGAAATGCTTTCAACAGCCTTCATATTCTTTTGAAAGCCTTGAAATCTTCAATTTTTTTAAGTCCTTAAAATAAAGTTAAATTCATTTTAAAAGGTTTTCTAGCAATTATAGCTCAAATCATCAAAAGTTATATTTATTGCTCAAAGTTTTTCAGAAATCCGTTAGAATCCCTTGAAATCCCTTGACATTTTTTCAAAAGCCTCAAAATCTTAAATTTGTTTTGAGCCCTTGAGAATAAAGTTTCATTTATTCTAAAAAGTTTTTTAGAAATTATCTAAAATCATTAAAAATTAAATTTTTGGTTTAAAGTTTTTTTGGAAATCCGTTAAAATCCCTTCAAATTCATTGAAATTCTTCCAAAAGACTTAAAATCTTGAATGAGTTTAAAGCCTTCAAAGTGAAGTTTAATTTATTCTTCAAAGTTTTTTAGAAATTAGCTAAAATCATTAAAAATTAAATTTTTGGTTTGCAGTTTTTTAGAAATTAGCTAAAATCATTAAAATAAAATTTTTGGTTGAAAGTTCTGTAGAAATTAGCTAAAATCATTAAAAATTAAATTTTAGCTTAAAGTTTTTCAGAAACTCGTTAAAATCCCTTAAAATCCCTTGAAATACTTTTAAAAGTCTTGAAATCTTAAATTTTTTAAAATCCCTTGAAACAAAATTCAATTTATTTCCCTAGAATATAGCTTAAATCTCTAAAATTAGAATTACTTCTTTAATTTTTTTCAGAAACCTGCTGAAAACCCTTATAATTCCTTCAAAGGACTTCAAATTCTTCAAGAAATCTTTAATTTGTTTAAGTCCCTGAAAATAAAATTTAAGATATTTTTCAAAGTTCTCCAAAAATGAGCTAAAATCTCTTAAATGATAATTTTTTTTAAAGATTTTTAAAAATCGTTAAAATACTAGAAACTCATTTAATTGCCTTAAAGATGCTTTCAAAAGTCTTAAAATTCTTTTAAAAGTCTTTAAATTTTGAATTCGTTAAAATTTTTTCAAAGAAATTCTAATTCATTCCCTACATTTCTCTAGAAATTAGCTAAAATCTCTGAAATTGAATTATTCGTCAAAGTTTGTTAGAAATCCTGTAGAAAGCCCTTAAAATCCCTTAAAATCCTTTCAAAAGCCTTAAAATCTTTCATTTATCTTGAGCCTATGATATAAAGTTTGATTTACTCTCAAAAGTTTTTTGGAAATTAGCAAAAATTATTAAAAATTAAATTTTTGTCTCAAAGTTTTTTATAAATCCGTTAAAATCCCTTGAAATTCCTTAAAATTCTTTTAAAAGCTTAAAAGCTTGAATTTGTTTAAAGCCTTTGAAATAAAGTTTAATTTTTTTCAAAAGTCTTTAAGCAATTAGCTAAAATCATGAAAAATTACATTTCTGTCTTAAAATTTTTTATAAATCCGTTAAAATCCTTTTAAATTCCTTAAAATTCTTTTAAAAGCTTAAAAATCTTCAATTTGTTTTAAGCCCTTTAAAAAAGTTTAATTTTTCTCAAAAGTTATTTATAAATTAGCTGAAATCATGAAAAATCAAATTTCTGTCCTAAAATTTTTTAGAAATCCGTGAAAATCCCTTGAAATTCCTCAACATTATTTTAAAAGATTAAAAATCTTGAATTTGTTTTAAGCCCTTAAAATAAAGTTTAATTTTTTCTCAAAAGTTTTTTAGAAATGAGCTCAAATCATTGAAAATTAAATTTTTGTCTCAAAGTTTTTTAGAAATTCGTTAAAATCCCTTAAAATTCCTTAAAATTCTTTCAAAAGCCTAAAAATCTTGAATTTGTTTTTAACCCTTTAAATAAAGTTTAATTTTTTCTCAAAAGTTTTTTAGAAATCAGCTAAAATCATCAAAAATTAAATTTTTGGCTTGAAATTTTTTAAAAAATTATCTAAAATCATTAAAAATAAAATTTGGCCTTAAGTTTTTTAGAAACCTGTTAAAATCCCTTGAAATCCTTCGGAATACTTTTAAAAGTCTAAAAAACTTGAATTTTGTAAAATCTTTTGGAATGAAATTAAATTTATTCCCCTAGAAATTATCTTTAATCTCTAAAATTACATTTACTTTTTAAATTTTTTTCAGAAATCTGCTAAAATCCTTTTAAATTCCTTCAAAAGACTTAAAATTCATTAAAAAGCCTCAAAATATTTAATAAGTTTAAATCCCTCAAAATAAAATTTAATATATTTTTTAAAGTTCTCTATAAATAAGCTAGAATCTCTTAAATGACAATTATTTCTTAAAGATTTTTAGAAATCCGTTAAAATACAAGAAATTCTTTCAAAAGCCTTAAAATTTTTCTAAAAGTTCTGAAATCTTGAATTCGTTAAAAAATTTTTTAATAAAATCTAATTCATTCCCTACATTTTTCTAGGAATTAGCTAAAATCTCTAAAATTGAATTTATTCGTCAAAGTTTGTTAGAAATCCTGTAAAAAGCTCTTTAAATCCCTTAAAATCCTTCCAAAAGCCTTGAAATCTTTAATCTGTCTTAAGCCTTTAAATAGAGTTTAATTTATTTTTAAAAGTTTTTTAGAAATTAGCTAAAATCATTAAAAATTAAATTTTTGGCTCAAAGTCTTTCAAGAAATCCGTTAAAATCCCTTGAAATTCCTTAAAATTCTTTCAAAAGCTTTAAAATCTCAAATTTTTTTTTTCTTTTGGAACAAAATTTAATTTATTTCTCTAGAAATAAGCCTAAATCTCTAAAATTGAATTTATTTGTCAAAGTTTGTTAGAAATTTTGTAGAAAGCCCTTAAAACCCCCTAAAATCCTTTCAAAAGCCTTAAAATCTTCAATTTGTCTTAAGCCTTTGAAATAAAGTTTAATTTATTCTTAAAAGTTTTTTAAAAATCAACTAAAATCATTGAAAATTAAATTTTTGGCTCAAAGTTTTTCAGAAATCTGTTAAAATCCCTTAAAACCCCTTGAAATTCTTTCAAAAGCCTTAAAATCTTAAATTTGTTTTAAGCCCTTGAAATGAAGTTTAATTTATTCTCAAAAGTTTTTTTAGAAATTATCTCAAATCATTAAAAATGAAATTTTTTGCTTGAGGTTTTAGAAACCCGTTAAAATCCCTTGTAATCCCTTATAATACTTTTAAAAGTCTTAAAATCTTAAAGTTTTTTAAAATTCTTTAGAACAAAATTTTATTTTTTCCCCCAGAAATTAACCTAAATCTCTAAAATTACATTACTCCTTAAATTTTTTCTAGAAATCTGCTTAAAACCTTTAAAATTCTTTCAAAAGACCCAAAATTCTTTAAAAAAGCCTTGAAATCTTTCATTTGTTTAAATCCCTCAAAATAAAACGTAATTTATTTTCTAAAGTTTTCTATAAATAAGCTTAAATATCTTAAATGGCAATTATTTCTCAAAAATTTTCAGAAATCTGCTAAAATAATAAAAATTCTTTCAAAAGCCTTAAAAATGCTTTCAAAGGCCTTAAAATTCTTTTAAAAGTCTTAAAATCTTGAATTTGTTGTTATTTAAAAAATTAAATCTGATTCATTCCCTACATTTTTCTAGAAATTAGCCTAAATCTCTGAAACAAAATTTATTTGTCAAAGTTTGTTAGAAATCCTTCAGGAAGCCCTTGAAATCCCTTTAAATTCTTTCAAAAGTCTTAAAATCTTGAATTTGTTTTTAACCCTTGAAATAAAGTTTAATTCAATTTCAGAGGTTTTTTTTAAAAATGAGCTGAAATCATTAAAAATGAAATTTTCGGCTTAAAGTTTTTTAGGAACCAGTTAAAATTTTTTAAAATTTTTTGATATACTTTTAAAAGTCTTGAAATCTTGAATTTTTCTAAATCCCTTAGAACAAAATTTAATTGATTCCCCCAGAAATCAGCTTAAATTTCTGAAATTACATTTACTTCTTAAATAGTTTTTTTTAGAAATCTGCTAAAATCCTTTAAAATTCCTTCAAAAGACCTAAAATTCTTTAAAAAGCCTTGAAATCTTCAATTTGTTCAAATCCCTTAAAATAAAATTTAATTTATTTCCTGAAGTTCTCTAGAAATAAGCTAAAATCTCTTAGATGACAATTATTTCTTAAAGATTTTTATAAATTTAATAAAATACTAGAAATTCTTTCAAAAGCCTTAAAATTTTTTTAAAAGTCTTCAAATCTTGAATTTGTTAAAATTTTTTTAACTAAAATCTAATTCCTTCCCTACAGTTCTCTAGAAATTAGGTAAAATTTCTGAAATTAAATTTATTCATCAAAGTTTATAAGGAGTCTTTCATAAAGCCCTTGAAATCCCCTAAAATCCCTTTTAATTCTTTTGAAAGCTTTAAAATCTTCATACCCTTGAAACTTCAGAAAATAAATTAAATTTTATTTAAAGGAATTCTAACCAATTTGAGTTTTTAAAACTTTTGAAAGAATTTTTTCAGGCTTTTGAAGAAATTTTAAGGGATATTAACTAATTTCTAAGAAACTTTAATGAAAATAGGGAATCCCTTAAAATAAAATATAATTTATTTATTGAAGTTTTAAAAGTATCAAGATTTTAAAGCTTTTCAAAGAATTTTAAGGGATTTCAATGGATTTCGTAAAAACTTTGATAAATAAATGTAATTTTTGAGATTTCAGCTTTATTCTTTAGCTTTAGATTCAAATTTTATTCTTAAAAAATTAAACAAATTTAAGATTTTAAGGCTTTTGAAAGAATTTCAAGGCTTTTGAGACATTTTTAAGGGATTTTAACTGATTTCTGAAAAATTAAGGATTAAATGCAGTTTCACAGATTTTAGCTAACTCCTGGAGAACTCTCGGGAATAAATTAAATTTTATTTCAACAGATTCAAACAAATTAAAAATTTTAGGGTTCTAAAGTTTTGTTCAAAAACCTTGATAAATAAATGTAATTTCAGGGATTTTAGATAATTTGTGAAGGACTTCAGGGAATAAGTTGAACTTTATTTTCAGGAGTTTTAGAAAGAAAGCAAGGTTTTAAGAATTTAGAAAGAGTTTAAAATGATTTCAAGGGATTTCATCAAATTAAAGAAATTTTTGAATGAATAAATGCAATTTTAGAGATTTTAGCTTATTTCTACAAAACTTTAGGGAATAAATTAAATTTCATTTTAAGGGACACAAACAAATTGAAGATTTTAAGACTTTTTAAAGAATTTTAAGGGATTTCAAAGGATTTCAACGGATTTTTTAAAAACTTCAACGAATTCATGAATTTTTAGAGATTGCAGTTGATTTTTAGAGAACTTTAGAGAATCAATAAAATTTTATTTTAAGGGATTTAAACAAATTCAAGCTTTCAAGAATTTTTTTTTTAATTTTAAGGTTTTTGAAAGAACTTCAAAGGATTTCACTTTATTTTAAAAAAACTTTTTTTTTTAAATGTAATCTTAATGATTTTTAGCTAATTTTTAGAAAACTTAGGGAATAAATTAAATTTTATTTCAAAGGTTTTAAACAAATTCAAGATTTGAGGACTTTTTAGAGAATTTCAAGACTTTTGAAAGAATTTCAAGGGATTTCAACTGATTTCTAAAAAAGTTTAATGAATAAATGTAATTTCAGAGATTTTAGCTAATTTCTAGAGAAATTTAGCGAATAAATTAAATTTTATTTTTAGGGATTTAAACAAATTAAAGATTTCAAGGCTTTTGAAAAAATTTTAAGTCTTTTAAAGAAATTTCGAAAGATTTTAGCAGATTTCTAAAAAAAAATTTAGGAGTAAATGTAATTTCAGAGATTTAAGCTAATTTCTAGGGGAATAAATTAAATTTTGTTCTAAAGGATTTTAAAAAAGTGAAGATTTTCAGACTTTCAAAACTATTTCAAGGGATTTCAAGGGATTTCAACGGGTTTCTAAAAAACTTTAAGCAAAAAATTTAATTTTTAATGATCTAAGCTAATTTCTAAAAGCTTTTGAAAATAAATTAAACTTTATTTCAAGGGCTTAAAACAAATTCAAGATTTTAAGGCTTTTAAAAGAATTTTAAGAGATTTCAACGGATTTCTAAGAAACTTCGAGTAATAGATGCAATTTTAATTAATTTTAGCAAATTTGTAGAGAACTTTTGAGAATAAATTAATTTCAAGGGCTTCAAACAAATTCAAGATTTTAAGACTTTTAAAAGAATTTTAAGGCCTTTAAAAGCATTTTTAAGGCTTTTGAAAGAATTTCTAGTATTTTAACGGTTTTTTCAAAAATCTTTAAAAAATAATGTCATTTAAGAGATTTGAGCTCATTTCTAGAGAAATTTAGGAAATAAATTAAATTTTATTTTGAAGGGATTTGAACAAATTTAAGATTCTAAGGCTTTTGAAAGGATTTTAAGTATTTTAAAGGAATTTCAGAGGATTTAAGAAGATTTCTTTAAAAAATTTAAGGAGTGAATGTAATTTCAGAGATTTAAGCTAATTTCTAGAGGAATAAATTAAATTTAGTTCCAAGGGATTTCTGAAAAACTTTCGAGAATAAATTAAACTTTATTTCAAGGGCTTTAAACAAATTTAAGATTTTAAGGCTTTTGAAAGAATTTAAAGGGGATTTCGATGGATTTCAAGGGCTTCCTGAAGGATTTCTAACAAACTTTGATGAATAAATTCAATTTAAGAGATTTTAGCTTATTTCCAGAGAACTGTGGGAAATAAATTAAATTTAATTTTTTTAAATTTAAACAAATTCAACATTTTAAGACTTTTTGAAGAATTTGAAGGCCTTTGATACCATCTTTAAGGCTTTTGAAAGCATTTCTAGGAATTTAACGTATTTTTAAAAATCTTAACAAATAATTGTCATTCAAGAGATTTTAGCTTATTTTTAGAGAACTTTAGGAAATAAATTAAATTTTATTTCAAGGGATTTAAACAAATTTAACATTCAAAAAATTTTTGAAGAATTTTTAGGGATTTTAAGGAATTTCAAAGGATTTTAGCAGATTTCTATAAAAAATTTTAGGAGTAAATGTAATTCCGGAGATTTAAGCTAATTTTTAGATGAATTAATTAAATTTTGTTCTAAGGGGTTTAATAAAAATTTAAGATTTAAGGACTTTTAAAAGTATTTCAAGGGATTTCAAGAGATTTTAACGAGTTTTTAAAAAACTTGAAGCAAAACATTTGATTTTTAATGATTTTAGCTAATTTCTAAAAAACTTTTGAGAATAAATGAAACTTTATTTTAAGGGTTTTAAACAAATTAAAAATATTAAGGCTTTTGAAAGAATTTAAAATTATTTCGAAAAATTTCAAGGGCTTTCTAAAAGATTTCTAACGAATTTTTAAAAATAAATTCAATTTAAAAGATTTTAGCTTCTTTTTAGTAAACTGTGGGAAATAAATTAGTTTTAATTTTAAAAAATTTAAACAAATGCAGGATTAGAATTAAGACTTTCAAATGAATTTTAAGGCATTTGAAAGCATTATGAAGGCTTTTAAAAGCATTTCTAGGATTTTAACGGATTTCTAAAAATCTTTAAAAATAATTGTCATTGTAAAAATTCAGCTTATTTTTAGAGAACTTGAGAAAATAAATTAAATTTTATTTTAAGGGATTTGAACAAATTAAAGATTTCAAGGCTTTAAAAGCATTTCAAGGGTTTTCAAGGGATTTCAACGAGTTTCTAAAAAAACTTTAAGCAAAAAATTTAATTTTTAATGATCTTATCTTATTTTTTTAAAAAATTTTGAGAATAAATTAAACTGTATTTCAAGGGCTTTAAGCAAATTCAAGATTTTAAGGCTTTTGAAATAATTTTAAGGGATTTCAAGGGATTTCTAAGAAACTTTGAGACTTTTAAAAGACTAAAAAGACTTTTAAAAGAATTTTCAGGCTTTTGAAAGAATTTCTAGTATTTAACGGATTTCTAAAAATCTTTAAGAAATGATGTTATTTAAGAGATTTTAGCTTATTTCTAGAGAACTTCAGGAAATAAATTAAATTTTATTTTCAGGGATTTAAACAAATTCAACATTTTAAAATTTTTTAAAAATTGTAAGGGATTTCAAGAAATTTTAAAGAATTTCAGCAGATCTCAAAAAAAAAGTTTAGGAGTAAATGTAATTTTAGAGATTTAAGCTAATTTCTAGGGGAATAAATTAAATTTTGTTACAAGGGATTTTAAAAAACTCAAGATTTTAGGACTTTTAAAGGATTTCAAGGGGTTTTTAAGGTATTTTAACGAGTTTCTAAAAATTTTTAAGCAAAAAATTTAATTTTTAATGATTTTAGCTAATTTCTAAAAAACTTTTAAAAATAAATTAACTTTATTTCAAGGTTCTTAAACAAATTTAAGATTTTAAGGCTTTTAAAAGAATTCAAAGAAATTTTGAAGGATTTTTAACAAACTTTGATAAATAAATTTAATTTCAGAGATTTTAGCTAATTTCTAGAAAACTGTAGGAAATAAATTAGATTTAATTTTTAAAAATTTGAACAAATTTTAGATTTTAAGACTTTTGAAAGGATTTTAAGGCCTTTGAAAGCATTTTTAAGGCTTTTGAAAAAATTTCTAGTATTTCAACGGATTTATAAAAATCTTTAAAAATAATTGTCATTCAAGAGATTTTAGCTTATTTCTAGAGAACTTTAGGAATTATATTAAATTTTAATCTTAAGAGATTTAAACAAATTCAACATTTTTAATTTTTTCAAAGAATTTTAAGGGATTTCACGAAATTTAATAGAATTTTGGCAGATTTCAAAAAAAAATTTTAGGGGTAAATGTAATTTTAGAGATTTATGCTAATTTCTAGGGCAACAAATTAAATTTTGTTATGAGGAATTTAGAAAAATTTAAGATTTTAAGACTTTTGAAAGTTGTTCAAGGGATTTGAAGGGATTTTAACGGGTTTCTAAAAAACTTTAAGCAAAAAATTCAATTTTTGATGATTTGAGCTATTGTCTAAAAAACTTTTCAGAATAAATTAAACTTCATTTCGACGGCTTTAAACAAATTCAAGATCTCAAGGCTTTTAAAAGAATCTTAAGGGATTTCAACGGATTTCTAAGAAACTTTAGGCAATGAATGCAATTTTTAATGATTTTAGCAAATTTGTAGAAAACTTTCAAGAATAAATTAATTTTTGTTTCAGGGGCTTTAAACAAATTAAAGATGTTAAGACTTTTGAGAGAATTTCAAGGGATTTCAAGTGATTTTTAGGGATTTCAACGGATTTCCAAAAAATTAAAAAAAATAAATGTAATTTTTGATGATTTTAGCTATAATTTCTAGTAAACTTTTGAAAATGAATTGAACTTTATTTGAAGGGCTTAAAACAAACTGAAGATTTTAAGCCTTTTAAAAGAATTATAAGGCTATTTAAAGAATTTTAAGGGATTTCAAGGGATTTTTACGGATTTCTAAAGAAATTTTTATTAATAAATGTACTTTCAGAAATTTTAGATAATATCTAGAGAACTTCAGAAAATAGTTAAAATTTTATTTCCAAAATTTATAAAACTTCAAGATTTCAAGGTTTTTGAAAGAATTCCAAGGTGTTTTACACGATTTAAAAAAAAAAACTTTAAAGAGTCAATGTAATTTTTAGAGATTTAAGGGATTCTAAAAGATTTAAACAAATTTTTAAGGATTTCTAAAAAAAATTTAAGCAACAAAGGTAATTTTTATTGATTTTAGCTAATTTCTAGAGAACTATTGAAAATAAATTAAATTTCATGTTAAGGGATGTAAACAAATTTAAGATTTTAAGGGTTTTTAAATAATTTCAAGGCTTTTGAAAGAGTCTCAAGAAATTTTCAACAGATTTCTGGGAAAGTTTAAGGAATAAATGTGATTTCAGAGATTTTATTTTATTTTTTAGAGAACTTTATGGAATAAATTAAATTTTATTTTAACGGGTTAATTAATTATATAATTTAATTATTTTATTTTATTTGAAAAATGTCAAGAGATACAAAGGTTAAAATTTTTTTAAAGGATTCTGAGTGTTTTAAATGATTTTTAAAAATCTGAGAAGTTTGAAAAATATTTAAGAGATTTTTATGAATTTCATAGGATTTCCTAAGATTTTTAAGAATTTCTAGGTAACTAAATTTTAAAAATAAAATTTTTTAAAATTCTTAGAGATTCCAAAGATGCTCAGATATTTCGACGTATTCCAAGGAATTTAAACAGATTTAAAGGTATTTCATAGAGTCTTCAAGGATTTAAAAATTTTTAGGGATTTCAACGTATTTCCGAATCACTTTAAGTTTCAAATTTAATTTATTTTTTGTTGAAGATGCTTTTAAAAATTTCAACTAATTTTTAGATAACTTTAAAAATAAATTCAATTAATTATCAATTAAATTTATTTTTTAAGGACTATGATAACATGATTATTACTATATATTACATATCCAAATTTATTATTCACTTTTAAATTATTTTTGTCATTGATTCTCATTGTTACATTAATGAGCAGCAGTTTTAGAGAAAAGAAATTTTGTGCATTAAAAATAACACTATTCATAAATTGTTTCTTAAATTTGTTTATAACAATCAAATAGTTTAATTATCAAATTATTTGTATTCTCAGTCCACATCCCTATGCTTCGATTTATGAAGATGTAAAAATCAGCCAAGCAGTTATTATAGCAAAAAAAATTTGTAACAAAAAATTCAACTTTTTTTATATTGTGAGTGGAAATTTAGTAAATAAACAAATAGAAAAGATGAAAGTAGGAAGCAAAGATTGAAGTTCCAAGCTTGGCCTGAGGTTGCATTTATCTGTCGCGACGCAATCATTGCGAATCAGGCTGGTTCATCCCATCGATCGTCGCGTCAATTATAGGCGGATTCGTATATACATTGCTGGGCAGAGAGAAATTTCTGAACGTGCGGAGCATTGAGTATCCTCTATTTGACGCCTCCTCCTTAAAGGGACCGTTTGATTGAGTTTCATGCTTCATTAGACAAACGCGATCAAAATAAAGAACATCTAAACAAAATTCAAATTTTTTCTATCTCGAATTTTTGAGAAGAAACCACTTCTTGAAAATCTAAAATTTTTTGAATATTTGTTCAGATTGATATTATAATTCTGGCCAATTTTAGCCTAATCAAGATTTTCTTCCAAAAGTTATGTAGGATGTAAAATCGCAAGTGAGCTAATCAGCTGTTCGGTGGGTCAGCCATATTTGATCATGTGATACCGGTTCTGCCAACTGAAGAAGTTTTAAATAATACGAAAATTGCGGCCGATTTTTTATTTGGGTTTTGATTATTGAGAATCGTTTATTTGTTCTTATTAAGTTATGGAAAATATAATTTTTTTTCAACCCTGAAGAAAAACTTAAGGTTATTGAAAAAATTAGTCAAAGTAGACAAAAAGAAGGTCTCATAGACTTCAAGATGTTGAATAAGTCGTTCAAACCTGCCCCTCGTATACTTTACCTCCCATACTTCCCCTCCCCTTACTTCGCTGTTCGCCCCTGCCCTTCTCCAACTTCTTCCACCATTTTTTTCTCATCTAGTTCCCCTATCCTCGCTGAATTAGTTAACACTCCATTCCTCTACTTTTCCCTCTCTTTGCTTCTCCAGCTGAAAGTTCTCTTTCCCTGCTTTCCTTTCTCAGCCCTCACTTCCTCTCCTATACTCCTCCTCATTTCTATTAATTTCCTCCACTTCCCGACACTTGCACTAACTTTCCCTACTTCCACTCCTTAATTTTCCATCACCTCCCCTATCCTAATTTTTCCTTACCTTACCTAAAGTTCCTCCCCTTATTTTCTCTACTTTCCCTCCTTTACCCTTCCATCATATACGTTAACTTTCCCTGCTGCGCCTTTTATCATTTTCCCTCACTACCCTTTTTAGTAAAAAAGTTCTTTAACCAATTTTTATTTTTTTATCTCAAGTTTTGTTGAAAAACCTACCTCTTTAGAACCTAGACATTTTTTGAATTTTGCAAGATTATCAGGCTTCCGAAAAAATTTTTAGATTCATATTCGAATTGTGGCAAACTTGAATTAAATCAAGGTTTGGTTTTGAAAGTTGTGTTGGATTTTAATTTGCAGATGAGAATATCATCTGTTCAAAGTGTCAGCCATATTGGATCACGTGATATCAGTTTTGCCAATTTGAGAGTTTCAAAATATTTGAAAAATTGTGGCATTTTTTTTTATAAAAGTAATATTCTTATAAACTAGCAACATTTATTTAATTATTAAGAATACTATTTTCAAGCCTTAAAAATATATTTAAGGTTACTAAGAACAGAATAACTCTTGGTAAAAAGATCTGAACAAATTTTTTAAAAATTGTCTCAAATTTTAGAGGAAAAAACATTTTTTAAAGAATATCGGAATTTTTTAACATTTATTCAGATTGACATTATAATTTTGGTCAATTTAAATCTATTTGTTGTTTGCGTTCAAAAGTTTTGTTGGACTTTAAATCGCAGGTGAGATAATCAGCTGTTTGAAGCGTCAGCCCTATTTGATCACGTGATACCAGTTCTGCCAACCTGAGAGGTTCAAAATATTTAAAAAATTGTGGCATTTTTTTTATTGAAGTAATATTTTTACAAACTAGTAATTTTTATTTGATTATTAGAAATACTATTTTAGAGCCTTAAAGATATACTTAAGGTAACTAAAAACAGAATGGCTCTTGGTAAAAAGATCTGAAAAAATTTAGAAAATTTCTCTCAAATTTTAGAGAAAACAATTTTTTTTAATAATATCGAAATTTTTTAACATTCATCCAGATTGATATTACAATTGTGGTCAATTTAAATCTATTTGTTGTTTGCGTTTAAAATTTTTGTTAGATTTCAAATCGCAGGTGAGATAATCAGCTGATCGTAGTGTCAGTCATATTTGATCACGTGATTTCAGTTTTTCCAACCTGAGTGGTTCAAAATATTTAAAAAAGTGGCATTTTTTTATTGAAGTAATATTTTTATAAAGTAGTAATTTTTATTTGGTTATTGAAAATACTATTTTAGAGACTTAAAGATATACTTAAGGTTACTAAAAACAGAATAGCTTTTGGCAAAAGGATCTGAAAAAATTTAGGAAATTTCTTTCAACTTTTGGGGAAAAAAACATCTTTTGAATAATATTGAAAATTTTTAACATTTATTCAAATTTAAATTATAATTTTGGTTAATTAAAATCTATTTGTTGTTTGCCTTCAAAAGTTTTGTTAGATATTAAATCGCAGGTGAGATTATCAGCTGTTCAAAGTGTCAGCCATATTTGATCACGTGATTTCAGTTTTGCCAACCTGAGAGGTTCAAAATATTAAAAAAAATTGTAGCATTTTTTTTATTGAAGTAATATTTTTATAAAATAGTAATTTTTATTTGGTTTTTAAAAATACTATTTCAGAGCCTTAAAGATATACTTAAGGTAACTAAAAACAGAATAATTTTAGGTAGAAAGATCTAAAAAAATTTAGAAAATTTCTCTCAAATTTTTGAGAAAAAAACTCTTTTGAATAATTTCAAAATTTTTTAACATTCATCCAGATTGATATTACAATTTTGGTCAATTTTAATCTATTTGTTGTTTGCGTTTAAAAGTTCTGTTAGATTTCAAATCGCAGGTGAGATAATCAGCTGTTTAAAGCGTCAGCCATATTTGATCACGTGATATCAGTTCTGCCAACTCAAGAGGTACAGAATAATCCGGAAATTGTCGCAGATTTTTTATTGGAGTATTTTTTTTAGAAAAAATTCATTTTTCATTCATTTATTAAAAATATCATTTTGAGGCCTTAAAGATTATTTCTTTCTCATATGTTTGTTACCTCTTTTTCTTATCAGCATTTTTTTTTAATTTCAACTTTCTTTTTGTCTATTTTTTTAAATCTTGTCATTATCCCCAATTCTTGTTTTCCTTTCTTAATTTAATTGTGAGTGCTTTCATCAGAATTGTCGTGAAAATAAAAACAAAGTCCTCTTTTAGCTGACGAAATAGCAACCTAACGATACTTTATCCAGCAATAAAAATCGGGATTTTTTCCTTTCGTGTTCCGAAGTATTTACTTCGTTCTAAATTTGATGAGAAATGCTTTTGAAGAGATTGTAGTTTGATCAGTTGAACCTGTCAATTAGATTTAGAGCTAGATCTGTAATTCAATTTTGAAAATAATTTATTTTTTGTAATTTGTGAATTTCATTTTTCGGGAATTTTCCAATTTCAAATTGTCGGCAATTTTTTAATTCTGAAAATTTTCTCTTTCGGTAATATGATACACATTCGGTGATTTTTCAATTCGGGGATATCAGATTGTCGTCAATTTTTAATTTCTAATATTTCCTTTTTTGGAATTTTTCCATTGTCGGGAACGTTTCAGTGTCAGGTATTTTCTACTTTTTAAAATTGTATTTCGGGAATTTCCAAATTCGGTAATATGATACACATTCGGGAATTTCATATTCGGCAATTTTTCGATTTTAGAATTTCAAATTGTCAGAATTTTTTCGATTTTAGGAATTTTCTATTTCGGTAATATGATACAGATTCGGGAATTTTCCAATTTGGGGATTTTAAATCTTTCGAAATTTTGTATTTCTAATATTTTCTTTTTCGAGATTTTTCCAGTGTCAAATATTTTACGTCAAAAATATTTTTAGGAAGTTTCTAAATAAAATAATATAATACACCTTTGGAAATTTGTCAATTCAAGAATTCTAAATTGTCGGTAATTTTCTACTTTCGGGAATTTTTTATTTTTAATATTTCCTTCTTTGGGAAGTTTTCAGTCTCAGGAATTGTACAGCATTAGATATTTTTTTATGTCGGCAGTTTTATTTGAGAAATTTCTAAATTCGGTAATATGATACATATTCGGGAATCTTTCAATTTGAGGATTTTAAATCGTCAATTTCCAATTTCTAAAGTTTCCTTTCTAGGGATTTTCTCTGTGTCGGAAATTTTTTAGTATCAGATATTTTATGTCAGAAATTTTATTTCCTGAATATTAAATTTTAATAATATTATACAATGTTGGAAATTTGCCAATTAAAAAATTTTTAAGTTGTCGTCAGTTGTCTAATTTCTGGGATTTTCTATTCTGAATATCAGCTTTTCCGGAAATTTTCAGTGCCGGGAAATGTACATTTAAGATATTTCATAAGGTTAGCAATTTTTTTCGGGGAGTTCCTAATTTGGTAATATGATACATGCTTAGGAATTCTCAAATTGGTAGATTTCGAATTATCGTCAATTTTCTATTTTGAATATTTTCCTTTTTTGGATTTTTGCAGTGTTGAAAAATGTACAGTATGAGATATTTTATATTCTTATCAATCTTTTTATGGAGATTTCTAAATTGGGTAATATGACACACATTCGGAAATTTTATCAATCAGAAATTTTCTAATTAGAGATTTTTAAATTGTCCTCGTTTTTCTAATTTTGGGAATTTTTTATTTCGATAATATGATACAGATTGGAGAATTTTCCAATTTGGGGATTTTGAATCTTTCACAATTTTTTATTTATAAAATTTTCTCTTGCGGGATTTTTCCAGTGCCAAAAATTTTACAATGTCAAAATTTTTTTTGTGGAATTTCTAAATTAAATAATATTGTACACCTTCAGGAATTTTTTAATTCGAGAATTTTAAATTTTTGGCAATTTTGTACTTTCGGGAATTTTTCATTTCGAATATTTCTTTCTTCGGGAAGTTTCTCGTATCAAAAATTGTACAGCTTTAGACACTCTTTGATTTCGAAAATTTTATTTCAGGAATTCGCAAATTATGTAATATGATATATATTCGGAAATCTTTCAATTTAAGGATTTTAAATCGCCTTCAATTTTCAATTTGTGAATTTTCCTTTCTAGGGATTTTCTTAGCGTCAAAAATTTTCCAGCAACAGATAGTTTATAATGTCAAAAATGATATTTTCTGAATTTCAAAATTCGATAACATTATACAATATTGGAAATTTTCCAATATAAAAATTATAAGTTGTCGTCAGTCGTCCATTTTTTAAAATTCCCTATTTTAAATATTAGCTTTTTCAGAAATCAACCAGTGTTAGGAATTGTACACTTTCAGATATTTCATAAGGTTAGCAATTTTTATCGGGGATTTCCTAATTTGGTAATATGATACATACTTAGCAATTCTCGAATTGGTAGATTTCAAATTATCTACAATTTTCTATTTCTAATATTTTCTTTTTTTTTGTATTTTTTCAGTGCTGAGAATTGTACAGTATCAGATTTTTTATAATCTCAGCAATCTTTTTTGGGGGATTTCCGAATTAGGTAATATGACACCCATTCGAAAATTTTATCATTCGGGAATTTCCTAATTACAAATTTTTAAATTTTCTTATTTTTCTCATTTTGGGAATTTCCGGCCGGTAATATGATACAGATTCAGAAATTTTTCAATTTCAGGATTTTGAATCTTTCGAAATTTTCTTTTTCTGATATTGCCTTTTTGGAGATATTTTTAGTGTCAAATATTATACATGGTCAGGAAGTATATTTAAGAAATTCCCAAATCAAAATTTTTTTATGTCGGCAGTTTTATTTTAGAAATTTCCAAATTCGGTAACATGATACATATTTTGGGATGTTTCAATTCAAGGAATTTAAATTGACGTCAATTTTTAATTTGTGAATTTTCCTTTTTAGGGATCTTCTTAGTGTCAAAAATTTTTTAGCAACAGATAGTTTATTATGTCAAAAATTATATTTTCTAAATTTTAAAATTCAATAATATTATACAATGCCAGAAATTTTCCAATTTGAAAATTATAAGTTGTCGTCAGTTCTCTATTTTCAAAAATTTTCTATTCTAAATACTAGCTTTTTTAGAAATTAACCAGTGTCAGGAATTGTACAGTTCCAGATATTAAATAAGGTTAGCAATTTCTTTCGGGGATTTCAAAATTTGGTAATATGATACCTACTCAGGAATTCTCAAATTCGTAGATTTTAAATTATTTACATTTTTCTATTTCTAATATTTAATTTTTTTGGATTTTTCCAGTGCTGGGAATGGTACAGTATCAGATATTTTATAATCTCAGCAATCTTTTTTTTTGGGATTTCCAAATTAGGTAATATGACACATTCAAAAAATGTATCATTCGGGAATTTTTTTATTTGAGATTTTTAAATTGTATTCAATTTTCTAATTTTAAGAATTCTCTATTTCGGTATTATGATACACATTCAGGAATTTTTCAATTTAGAGACTTCAAGTGGTCAGCAATCTTCTACTTCTAATATTTCTTTTTTTGAGATTTTTCCAGTGTCGGAAACTTTCCAGTGTCAGATATTCTATAATATCGGCTATTTTATTTTGTAAATTTCAAAGTTCGGTAATATGACACACAATCAAGAATTTTAAAATTTAGGAATTTTGAATTTTTAGCAATTTTTCATTTCTAATGTTTCCTTTTACAAGATTTTTCCAATGTCAAGTATTTTACAGTGTCAGAAATGTTTTTCTCAAATTTATAAATTTAAAGATATTATACACCTTTATGAATTTCATTATTCACGATTTTTCAAATTTCAAAATTTCAAAATGGTCGGCAACTTTCTACTTGCGGGAATTTTTCATTTTGAATATTTCTTTTTTCAGGAAATTTCGGCAATTTTCTATTCTTGCCAATTTTCTATTTCAGTAATATGATACAAATTCGGTAATATGATATGCCTTAGGGAATCACATTATTCGGAAATTTTAAGATTTCAGAATTTTAAATTGTCAGAAATTTTCTACTTTCGGAAATTTTCCATTTCAAATATTTCCTTTCTTGGGAAGTTTTTACTATCGGGTATTGAACATTGTCAGATATCTTATGATGTTGGCAATTCTTTTTCTGCAGTTTCCAAATTTGGTAATATGATACACATTCAGGAATCTTTCAATTTAGAAATTTTAAATCGTCAGCAATTTTTAAGATGTCCTTTTCGGGATTTTTGAAGTGTCAGGAATTTTCCGCTGTCAGATATTTTATGATGCCGGAAATTTTATTTCGGGAATTTATAAGTTTCGTAATATGATACACATTTGATAATTTTTTAATTAAGGGATTTTAATCTGTTTGTAATATTTTTTTCCGGGTACTTTTCAGTTCAAAAAATTTTTTTTAATATCAAAAATTTTATTTTTTAAATCTCAAAATTCGATGATATTATGCAGTGTCAAGCATTTTCGTGTTTGAAAATTATATGTTGCAATTGTCTAATTCCGGTGACTTTCTATTCTGAATATTTGCTTTTAAAAAATTTTTTCAGTGTCGGGAGTTGTACAGTTCCAGATGTCTTAAGGAAAAAATCATCTTCGGGTATTTTTAAATTAGGTAATATGATACACATTCGGTAATTTTCAAATTTTGGGATTTTGATTTACCCGCAAATGTTTTATTTTTAATTTTTTTTTGCATTTTTCCAGTTCCAGATATTTTATAATGTCGGTAATTTCATTTTGTGAATCTCGGAATTCGATAACATTATGCAGTGTCAAGAATTTTCGTGTTTAAAAATTATACGTTGCAATTGTCTAATTCCGGTAATTTTCTATTCTGAATATTAGCTTTTTGACAAATTTTTCAGTGTCGGGAATTGTACAGTTTTAGATATTTTTTCATGGCAGAAGTTTTCTTTGAGTATTTTCCAATGAGGTAATATGATACACATTCGGGAATTTTTAAATTTGGGAATTTTAATTTAGCTGCAAATGTTCTAGTTCTAATTTTTTTGGCATTTTTTCAGTTCCAGATATTTTATAATGTCGGGAATTTCATTTTGTAAATCTCGAAATTCGATAATATTATGCAGTGTCAAGAATTTTCGTGTTTAAAAATTATATGTTGCAATTGTCTAATTCCGGTAATTTTCTATTCTGAATTTTTGGTTTTTGACAAATTTTTCAATGTCGGCAATTGTACAGTTTTAGATATTTTCTCATGGCAGAAGTTCTCTTTGGGTTTTTTCAAATGAGGTAATATGATACACATTAGAAAATTTTTAAATTTGGGGATTTTAATTTACCTGCAAATGTTCTAGTTCTAATTTTTTTTTGGCATTTTTTCAGTTCCAGATATTTTATAATGTCGGGAATTTCATTTCGTAAATCTCGAAATTCGATAATATTATGCAGTGTCAAGAATTTTCGTTTTTAAAAATTATATGTTGCAATTGTGTGATTCCGGTGATTTTCTATTCTAAATATTTGCTTTTTGGCCAATTTTTTAGTGTCGGAAATGGTACAGTTTCGGATATTTTTTTATATCAGAAATTTTCTTTGGGTATTTCCAAATTAGGTAATATGATACACATTCGGGAATTTTAAAGTTTGGGGATTTTAATTTACCCGCAAATGTTCTATTTCTAATTTTTTCTGCATTTTTTCAGTTCCAGATATTTTATAATGTCGGAAATTTTTTTCGGAAATTTTTTAATTCGATAATATTATGCAGTGTCAAGAATTTTCGTGTTTGAAAATTATATGTTGCAATTGTCTAATTCCGGTAATTTTCTATTGTGAATATTTGCTTTTGGCAAATTTTTTAGTGTCAAGTTTTGTACAGTTCTGAATATTTTTTCATGGCAAAAATTATCTTCGGGTATTTCCAAATTAGGTAATATGATACACATTCGAAAATTTTTAAATTTGGGGATTTTAATTCACCCGCAAATGTTCTATTTCTGATTTTTTTTTTGGCATTTTTCCAGTTTCAGATGTTTTATAATGTCGGAAATTTTTTTCGGAAATTTCCAAATTCGATAATATTATACACCGTCAGGAATTTTATTATTCGCAAATTTTACAATTTCAGAATTTTAAATTGTTGGCAATTTTCTAACATCACGCATTTTCTATTTCGAATTCTTTCTTTTTTGAAAATTATTTAGTGTCAGGAGTTGTACCGAGTATGATATTTTATAATGTCCGAAACTTTGTTTGGGAATTTTTCAAATTTGGTAATATGATACACATTCAGCAATTTTTGAACATGGAAAATTTTCCCGTGTGAGATATTTGATAATTTCAGCACATTAATTAATTAATTAAAATTAATTAATTAATTGTACACAATCAGAAAGCTTATTGTTCGGCAATTTTTACATTTGGGAATTTGAAACTGCCGGCAATTTTATAATTTTGGAATTTTTTTTCGGAAATTTTTCAGTATCAAAAGTTTTTTTCCCGATATTTTTCAGTCGACCTAATTTAAAAAAAAAATGTTTGTAGAAAAGTTTCTTTTGAAAAATGAATGAAAAATGACAATATTAAGCATCCCGAGGCTTTTGC
Organism: Amphibolips quercusostensackenii; assembly: GCA_032357855.1. Taxonomy (NCBI): domain Eukaryota; kingdom Metazoa; phylum Arthropoda; class Insecta; order Hymenoptera; family Cynipidae; genus Amphibolips; species Amphibolips quercusostensackenii. The sequence goes on along the minus strand of JAUELO010000242.1, from coordinate 375,915 downwards.
GTCGTCCATTGTTGAAATGTTAATAATCGTTTTTGTCTCAAGGTCCAAGGACTATTAACGGGGTGGAAACAGTGCCGCTAAGAGCACTTCCTCTATTAACCTCATTTTTTTGTTTTTTTCCGAGCACACCCTAGTTCTTCCTCCCCTCTTCCCCCACTCGACCCTCTTTTTCTTCCGCCCTGCCTCCTTTTTTCAAAACTTCTGTCTTCTCCCGAGAGTCCTCGATATTTTAATCAAGGTAAATTCTTCAGGAGTCGACTCTCGTAAACCATCTTGCAAATGGCTGGCCGGCCAGGAAATCTTTTTTTCGTTTTACACAAAAAAAAGTCAGCGACTGGAATAAAGCGCACTTCCCTAATACTCAAATGCCGTTTTAGTAGCTTTAAGAAAGAACTCTTAAGACCACTGTGAAAGAATGATTCGATTCAATTCATGAAGCAAAGTGAAAGAGAAAAAATCTCTGCCTTTCTCTTACTTTTCTCCTTTACGCTTCTTTTCCCTTTCCTCTTTTCACTCTTTTTCATTTTCAATTTTTCTCTTTTCCCTTTTCCCATTTCCATTTCAATTTTCCCCTTTCCCTAGTTTCCCTTTTTCCCTTTCTCTTTTTCCTTCTTCCTTTTACCTTTACTATTTTTCCTTTTACCCTTTCCCTTTGTCCCCTTTTCTCTTACCCTTTTCCCTTTTCATCTACCCTTGTCTTATTATCCCTTTCCATTTACCCCTTTTCCCATGTTTCCCTTTTTCTTTTCCCCTTTCCCTTTTACCCTTTTACTTTCATTTCCCTCTTTTCCCTTTTCCCTTCCCTATTTCTCCTTTCTCCTTTCCCCTTTTCTCCCTTTCCCCCTTTACTCTTTTCACTTTGCCCCTTTCCTCTTTTCCCCTTTTCCACTTTCCGCTTTTTTCCATTTTTCCCTTTCCCAGTTTCCTTTTCCGCCTTTCTCTTTTTTCTTTTCCTTTTCCCTTTTTCCCCTTTACCCCTTTCCATTGCCTCTTACTTCTCTCCTTTCCCCTTTCCCCTTTTCACTTTTTCTCATTTTCAATTTTTCTCTTTCCCTTTCCCCATTCTATTTCCATTTTCATTTTTTCCTGTTTCCCCTTTTCCTCTTTCTCTTTTTCCTTTCACCTTTCCCTTTTTTCCCTTTACTGTTTCTCATTGCCTTCTTTTCTCTTACCCTTTCCCCCTATCCACTTACCCTTTTTCCATTTCCCCTTCCTCTTTACACCTATTCCTATGTCCCTTTTCCCCTTTCCTTTTTCCTTTTTCTCCTTCTCCGTTTCCCCTTTTACTTTTTTCTCCTTTTTCCCTTTCCCTTTCCTATTTTTCCTTTCCTTTTTCTCCCTTGCCCCCTTCACACTTTACCCTTTGCCCCTTACCTCTTTTCCGCTCTCCGCTTTCCTTTTTCTGTTGTTCCCTTTTCCTGTTTCCTTTTTCCCCTTTCTCTTCTTTCTTTCCCTTTTCCTCTTCTCCCATTTTTTCTTTCTTATTGTTCCTTACTTTTCTTCTTCCCCCTTTTTCCCTTTGCCCTTGTCTCTCTTTCTCATTTTTAATTTTTCTTTTTCCCTTTTTCTCATTCCTATTTCCATTCTCCCCTTTCCCTGCTGTTTCTTTTCTCCTTTATCTTTTTTCTTTCACCTTTCCCATTTTTTCCTTTACCCTTTTTCCATTGTCTTTTTTTCTTTTACCTTTTTCCTCTTTCCACTTACCCTTTTATTATTTCCTCTTTCCCTTCTCCCCTTTTTCCATGTCCCCTTTCCCTTTTCTCCTTTTCCTGCTCCCCTTTTACTTTCCTTCCCCTATTTTCCCTTTCCCTTTTATGTTTCTCCTTTTCTCTTTTCTCTTTTCCCTTTTTCCCCCTTCCTGTTTTTCCTTTGCCTTTCTCCTCTTTCCCCCTTTTCCGCTTTCCGCTTTTCTTTTTTTATTTTCCCCTTTCTCTGTTTTCCTTTTTCCCCCTTATCTTTTTCCTTTCACTTTTCCCTTTTATCCCTTTACCAAGGAGGAGGGGGGATTGGTTTTAAAAAATGTTTAAAAAAAATTATCATCTTGTCCTCTTCAGAAATTCAATTTTGTTGCACAAACCATTCCAGGAGTTTTCAACGAGTTCTTTAAGGACCTTTTATGCCACTTTTCGATCGATCCAAAATCAATAAAATCATAGACCCTTGAAAATATTCAAAAAATTAGAATTTGAAAATTTTATGAGAATCAGGATATATGATTAGAGCCTTTCCCCACCCCTGCTTTCCAAGAAGAGCTCTATGAAAAACTCCTATGTCACTTTTCGATTTACTCAAAATCTGAAAAACTACAGCAGTCTAAAGATACCTAAAAATTTTAAGATTTCATTCAGTTCTAATAAGAACTCTGTTGCCCAAAAGAAGAGTTCTATAAAAATGTCCTGTAACAATTTTCAACCAACCTAGAATTAAAAAAAAAAAAATCAGCAGTTTAAAGCAAAAAAAAAATTTGGAATCTTGAAATTTGAAGAGTTCTAGGAGCTCTTAAAAGAATTCTTTCCCCCTCCTCCTCCTAGAAGAAGATCTAAAAAATATTATAATGCCTTTTGATCGACCCAGAATCTAAAAAACTACAGCAGCTCAAAGATACACAAAAATTTTAAGAGTTCTAGGAGTTCTAATCAGAACTCTGTTCTCTACAAGAAGAGTTTTATAACAAAGTTTTGTTATACTTGTTAATTAATCTAAAATTTAAAAAAACATTCCAGCTTAAGTGTACCCCAAACTTTAAACAAATTTAAAGAGTTCTAAGAGTTCTAATTAGAACTCTATTCCCCACAAAAAGAGTTCTATAAAAAAGTCTTGTTATACTTTTCAATCGACCTGAAATCTACAAAACCACAGAAGTTTGAAACAAAACAAAAATTTTGAATTTTAAAATTGGAAGAATTCTAGGAGTTCTGAAAAGAGTTGCCCCCCCCCCCCTCTAGAAAGAAATCTATAAAAAAATGTATCATACCTTTAGATTTTCCCTAAATGCAAAAAACTACAGCAGTTTGAAGATACCCAGAAATTCAAAGAGTTCTAGAAGTTCTAATTAGAACTCTGTTTTCCACAAAAAGAGTTCTATAAAAAAGTTCTGTAACACTTTTTAATCAGCCTAAAACCCAAAAAGCCATTTCGGTTTAAATGTACCCCAAAATTTGAAAAATTTAAAAAGTTTTAGGAATTCTGATTAGAGTTCCCCCTAGAAAGAGCTCTATAAAAAAAAATCCTACAACATTTTTTGATTTACCCAAAATTTTAAAAACTGCAACAATTTAAAGATACGCAAAATTTTTTAGTGTTTCAGGAATTTTGATCAGAGTTCTATTCGCCGTCAGAAGAGTTCTATAAAAAAAGTCTTGAAGTACTTTTCAATTAACCTAGAATCCAAATAATCACAGCATTTTTAAGCAAAACAAAATTTTGAATTTAAAAATTTGAATACTTTTGAGAGCCCTAAAAAGAGTTCTTTTCCCCCTCTTCCTTAGAAAGAAATTTATAAAAAATGTGTAATACCTTTAGATTTACCAGAAATTTGTAAAACTACAGCAGTTGAAAGATACCGAAAAATTTTACGATTTCTAGGAGTTCTAATAAGAACTCTGTTTCTAAAAGAAGAGTTCTTTGAAAAAATTTCACAACACTTTGAATTAACCTAAAATCTAAAAAACTACTGCAGTTTATATGTACCGCAAATTTTTAAGAATTAAAAGAGTTTTAAAAGTTCTGATTAGAGTTCCCCCTGCAAAGAGCTCTATAAAAAAACTCCGACAACACTTTTCGATTTACCCAAAATTTAAAAAACTACAGCAGCTTAAAAAAACTTAAAAATTTTAAGAGTTTTAGGTGTTCTAATTAGAACTCTGTTCCCCACTAGAAGCGTTCTATGAAAATTTCTTGTAACACTTTTTAATTAACCTAAAATCCAAAAAGCCACTACAATTTAAATGTACCCTAAAATTTGAAAAAATTTAAAGAGTTTTACGAATTCTGATTAGAGTTCTGTTCCCCGACAAAAGAGTTCTACGAATAAGTCTTGTAACACTTTTCAATCAACCTAGAATCCAAAAAACTACAGCATTTTGAAGCAAACCAGACATTTATAATTTGAGGATTTAAAGAGTTCTAGAAGTTTGAAAGAGATTTTGCTCCCCCTTTCCACCGCAAAAAAAAGTTCTAGAAGTTCTGATTAGAACTTTGTTTCCCTCCAGAATAATTCTGTGAAAAAGTCTTGTAAAAGTTTTCAATCAACCTAGGATCAAAAAAAATGCAGTAGTTTGAAGTAAACCAAAAATTTTCAATTTGAGAATTTGAAGAGTTATAAGAGTTCCAAAAAGAGTTCCTCCACCTCCTAGAACAAGGTCTATACAAAATTCGTAATACCTTCAGATTTACATAAGATCTAAAAAACTGCAGTAGTTTGAAGATAAACAAAAATTTTAAGAGTTTTAGGATTTCATAAAAGAGTTCTGTTCCACGCCAGAAGAGTTCTATGAAAAAGTCTGGTAACACTTTACAATCAACCTAGAAGAAAAAAACTACAGCATTTTGAAACAAACCAAAAATTTTGAATTTAAAAATTTGAAGAGTTCCAAGAGTCCTAAAAAGAGTTCTCCCCCCCCACCCTAGAAAGAAATATATAAAAAATATATAATACCTTTAGATTTACTTAAAATTTAAAAAACTACAGCAGTTGAAAAATATCCAAAAATTCTAAGAGTTCTAAGAGTTCTAATTAGAACTCTGTTTCCCACAAGAAAAGTTCTATTACAAAGTTTTGTAACAGAACTCTAAACAGAACTTCAAAAACATATAATAATTTTTTTTCAGAAAAACCGAATATCAAAAACGTATTCACTCTCAGGTCTTTATTTTATTTTCAAATTGCTTTTGGCTAGAACTTTAGAACTCTTTCGTCACTAAAAAAGTTCACAAAAAAATCAAATTCATCATCAAGTTATCAGGAACTTCAGAAATATCCAAAAGCATAGCAAAATTAAAAAAAAATTTGAAGGTATAAAGGCGGGATTTTTATTATTTTTTGGAAAATCGATTTAGGAGGTTTTAATATTGTTAATAATTAATACCAAAAATTTCTTTAAAGTATTAGAATATTACAAAAGAGTTTAAAATATTTAAAAGATTGAAAACTTTAAAATTTGAAACCCAAAATTCTCCTTTTCCAAACTGATATAATTTTTTAAAATTAAATTAATGTAAAAAATTTTATCGCAAAATAGGAAAATCTTGACTCAACCGTGAATCCCAGTGGATGCTTAGAATGAAAAGGGCCACTTTGCAATTAATTTAAACCGGAAGTGCTGTAATGGGGAGGCTTATCGAGTGATAAAGATCAGGGGTAGAAAGTCGGGACCAGACAAAGTGGCTGCTTTAAAATTAAAGATTAGGCGGAACAGCGAGATTATAAATTAACAAGGGCCGGAAGGAACGGAAATGGCGGAAACGAGTTTGCGGAGGAGATACTAAAAACAAAGATAAGAAAATGAGTCTAAGAGAAAGAAAAATTGACTGTCGAAAATCTTGATCAGGAAAGTGATTTGCTCCTTATAATTTTTCAAATCTTAATAAAAAAAACAAGATAATAAATATAAAAATAAGTGTCATGAATTCCCCCAAATTCTGCAAAGTGAGTTGATGGGTCAATGGTTTGAATATTGATTCCTCTTACCGACATTTACTGACGTTCAGAACTTTCGATGGATCTTCAACTTTGCCACATATGTCTTTTAGGGGTTCTGAATTTGAGCATTTGTGCCGTTTAGATGTGCCAAACTTTAGCATTTACGCCCTTTTGATGTTCCAAAGTTTATATCTTATTCTTTTTTGTTGCGCCAAACTTTGGCACTTATATCACTACGGCATGCCGAAGTTTGTCTCTCAAACTTTTTCCAAATTCCTTACTTATGTCCTTTTTCTATGCCAAACTTGGACTTTCATGCTCTTTTAGTGTGCCAAACATTAACACTTTTTTTTTGGCGTTCCTAACTGTAACACTTATGCCTTTTTAGAGTTCTAGATTTTAGCCGCTATTCCCTTCTGGTGTTCCAAAATTAAGCACTTATGTCTTTTAGAAGTGCCAAACTTTTGCACTCATGCCCTTTTTGATATTCTAAATTTTGGCTTTTAAAACCTTTTGTTGAGCCAAACTTAGACTAACTGCTTGAGTTCTGAAGCTTAGCGCTTATTTTCTTATGATATTCCAACCTTTCGTGCTTATTCCCCTTTGAAGTGCTGAGCCTTGACGTTCGCGCCTTTTGGAAGTGCAAAACTTTGTCACTTATACTACTTTGATGTTCTAAACTTCAGCGCTAACCCTTTTAAAGTGTCAAGCGTCGTCCCTTAGGCCCTTTTTAAATTCTATATTCATGCTCTTTTTCTATGCCAAACTTGGACACTAATGTACTGTCGATGTGCCAAACATTAACACTTATGTCTTTTTGGCGTTCCAAACTGTAACACTTGCCTTTTCCGAGTCACAGATTTTGGCGCTTTTTTTCTTTTGGTGTTTCAAAATTTAGCACTTATGCCATTTAGAAGTGCCAAACTCTAGCGCTCATGCCCTTTTGATATTCCAAACTTTGGCTGTTATACCCTTTTGTTGGCCAAACTTTGACTAGCTGTTTGAGTTATAAAGTTTGGCGCTTATTCCCTTATAACATTCTGACCTTTAGTGCTCATTTCCTTTTGGAGTGCTGATTCTTGACGCTCAGGCCTGTTTAAATTGCAAAATTTTGCTGCTTATGCCCAATTGAATTTTCAAAGTTTGGCACTTACACCCTTTTGGGGAACCAAGCATTAGCACTTATGCTCTTTCGAAATGCCAAACTTCGGCGATCGTAGGCTACGGAATCCTATAAGTTGACCAAAACATTATGACAACCATGCTATTTCTAAAATTGCACATTTCCCTTAATTTGGGAGGGCATCCGAATCTATCTGGAATCTGAAAATTTAGCACGGAATTAAACCATCAAAAGTTTCAGATGTCTTCAGTCAAGTGAAAGCTACGAGCGGAATTTGGGGCAAATTAATGCGCCTTTGATGAACTTAAATGTAAAGATAAAGCTTAGCTTGAAGATAGAGATAAAGATAAAGATAAAGAGAAATTGCAAAAGAAGGAGGAAGGCTCTGGCGGGGGCCGCTCGTCCAAATCCTGTCGACCTGAACCTGATGAAGACTGATCGACCCTTTTCTATCTATTGTTACGCAGATATGTCTTCACCATCATCAGCTACCTCATCGGAGTCTTCATTTTCGCTACGATAGTCGGCCAAGTTGGAAACGTCATTACCAATCGAAACGCAAATCGGCTGGAGTTTGAGAGACTCCTTGATGGGGCGAAAACCTACATGAGACATCACAAGGTACCTGGGGGGATGAAAAGGAGAGTCCTAAGGTGGTACGACTACAGCTGGTCCAGGGGTCGAATTCAGGGAGGGGGAGACATCAACAC
>JAUELO010000242.1:332434-343650 GCA_032357855.1 Amphibolips quercusostensackenii | reverse complement strand
GAAAATGTATTACGTATACTGACCAGACCAAGCTCAATATTTCTAGAGTCTTTACAAATTACATCTACTAAGCGAACGAATGATTATTCTGTAAATAAGAAAAATACTGAGAACTTGTAAATATTAGCCTACGATTTATTTATTTATGAGTGGAAATGAAAAAAAGGAATATTAATGTTGAAAATATAGTGTGAAAGGAATCAAAAAACGAAGAGTGAATGAGAATGTTGAACTTCTTTAGAAATGGGGTGAATGTAATAAAGAGTGAACTACAATAAAACGAACGTTGTTTTCAAAGTAAGAGAGTTTTTAGATTTTCGTATCCCTATTTCCATTTTCCTTTTCTTATTAAAAATTAATATAATGAAAAAAATAATTATGTGGACAGAAATTACTGAACATTCTAATAAAAAGTCAAGTATTTTTCAAAAATGAAATTTAAGTAATAAAGATTCAAACAAAAAATTACGGTGAACGGATCATTACTAAGACAATTACGAAAAGCTGACGCACATAAACACAATTTTAAAATCGTCAGTTATAACTTTTAGTACAAAGCCGTTAAAATAAATGGCTTATAAATTATTTAATTGATGAGAACTCAAAATATATTTATAATTTTATATTTAATTAATATAAATGGTTATTTTTGAAGCTGTTCTGATCGACCATCAGTGGGACTAGAATTTTGGGGTATAATTTTAAGCGGGACACAAAAGAAGCGAATACTGCGGGACAAGGAAAATCCAATGGGGCTTATCAAAGTAAAACGGTAAAATTAACTTACAATTACAGAATACAATAATAAAGAAGAATAAATTATTATTAATCATGAGAAATGTTTTTTTTCAATAAAATTCATATCAACATGTTAACATTTTGCTTCAAAAAATTTTTTTTTATTTTCTAAACAACGTTAAAGCACTATAAATAAATATATCAATAACCTAAATTGTTATAATTTTTCTTTTGATTTTTAATTGTAGAGATTGCACTTCAACATTCAATAGTTTCTGTTCAATTTGTGCACTAAGCAGTGAAGGAGCAACTTTTTTACAATCAACTTGTGTATCACTCTTTATCATCATAAAAAATGTTATCTTAGGAACTGCGGTACTCTTTGCTGCTTCTCGCAAAGATTTTATTTTGCTTATAAATTTTAAGGCTTCCTAGACTGCTTCTGGAGTGTAATTCTTTTCAACTCTCTTGCTCCGTTTCGCTAGTTTATCCTTTACTTTTTTCTTGTTTAAATTCTTCTTTGACACCTTTTTTGTCTGGAAATTTTCAGAAGAAATTTAGTAATCTATAACATCAAATTTGAATGCATGCTTACTTATTTTTATTGAAAAAATAAACTTATGAGTCACTTTTAAATTACTTACCTAAGCAGTTAGAAAAATTTGAGGTTAGAATTGGAGGTTTCAATAAAGTATTTTAAGCAACTGTTTTAAAATTAATAATCAATTGAACGGCAAGCTTGGAAGTTATAAAAAATATTTTTAATATCTCACTAGCACAATACTGCAAAATTTGATTGAAAACATGCAGAAAGTGACCGTCTCAGTGATTGGAAACGCGATTGTGCAACTCACGTTGAAGTGCCCAAAACTGAGACAGACAGCGACATCTCGTCCCGGTTTGGACAACTTCGTAATAAATTTGTGCAAATGCGGGACATTTAAATATTCATAACTTATTGAATAAAATCGCTAAAAAAGTTATCAATTTCATTCTTAAACGTATACAAAATGTGCAAAAATGCTCCTTTCTCTATTAGTGTAGAAAATTTCGTAAACACAAGGCCATAAAAGTTACGCGCAAAGTTTTAGAATACAAAAAATGACGAATTTTGCAGCGGTTCCTTCGCAGATTTTGAGAAGTATTTTTTATTACTTTTTACTAAATGTATAATTTGTCAAAGCAGAAATAAATGGTGTTAATGAATTCGTAAGAACGTCAAAAATACTAGAAAATTTGTACTTTTGGTATTTATGTTAGAATATAAAGATTCCCAACGACATTTATTATTGTCCCAATATTAGACATACTTTCTACGTTGTCCTAGCAATGGTCAATTTACCTTAAAATTAAATCGATTCACGGATTTAAATTATAATATCAAGTATTTTATCAACTGAATGGGAATAAAAAATCTAATTTTAGTTGTATTTGTGTTTCAGCTTTTAGTTGCATATTTTCATTTTAGAATATTGTCCCGTCAAATTAATGTTTCTGTTGGAACAAAATAAATTCGGACTTTTTTCAGTTTGTAGGAAATGAAAATCCCTTTACAATGACCGCCGCTAGAACCCTTTGCGACTTATAGTTTACTAAATATTAATTTTTTAATTCAGGGTGGATTGTTTTTGGATAACCATACGCTTTGATGAATTTATATTTGTTATAAAAAATAGACTGATCAGATTTTTCTTGTTAATACTTACTGAGCGTAAGGTTAAGGATATTAAAAGTCATTTTTTTTTAAATTCGAAATAAAAAACGGTCAAGTACAGGAGTGGCAGATTCTTTTTTAAGCAACTAATTTTTTTTTAGTTTTAAAGAAATTTACGTCTTTTTGGTTAAAAATTTAACCATTTTGATAAAAATTCATTCACTCCTTCCGGAAGCAACAATCAAATCAATCGTGTTAAAAAATCGTTTCAATGTTCACTTTATTGTTAATTAACAATATACGCACAGGTCTAGCATTATAAAGGATTTCAGTATTTTATTAAAATGTCTGCTGGAACACTTTAAGCAAAAATAAAATATTATCGATATATTTTGTTTTAGCTAATAGCCTTTTGTCGATTAATTTGATCGACTTAAAAAACGCTTTTAAATTAATGATTGATCCAAATTTAAAAAAATTACTTCTCACAAACCTTAAATATGAATTATTTGAACTCAAGAGGTAAAAAGGTATTTGAACCTCAGGAGAGAAAATATTTTTAATTTGAAGAAGTGAAATGAGATCTAAAACACTCAATAATTTAAAACACAGATTTAAAATACACTGAATTTCGCGCCATTGTGAATCGGCCACGTATTTGACGTAGTGGCGTCATCTGACAAGATGTCTACATGCAGAGGGACAATACATCTTTTTGAATTACTCGTAAAAAAGTGATTTTTTACCGTAAGCGCATTTTGATTTTATGTTTTACTTTTTAAAAACTATTTGATTAAATTATGAAATATCAAGAAAATAATTAATGATTTTATAATTTAGAGTACCTTTTCACGGAGGCCACTTTTGATATAATCGTGGAATTGATATTTTTCATAGGATTCACTCTTAGTTACCATGTTGGTTTATGGCAATTCTAATTAGTTGAGAACTAGATGCAAACTCAATTTTATTGCTTCTGAAAAATGAAAAATAATATTTAAATACACTTATGGTGCAAAATCATTTTTTCGTTATTTAAAAAATTCAAGATGTATCCCATGCCAAAGTTATTATAAAGATCTTTGCCCAATTTGGATTGTTGTTGACCCGCAGCGTGCAGACATTTTGGATCTCACATCATTTTTTTGTAAGGATTTTATTATTTAATTTAATATCTTTTGGAAAATAAAATATAATATACAATTATACTTATATGATTTAAAATTTTTTTTTTTTTTAAGTAATGAAAAAAATAAAGTTTCATCGCATGCAATTAGTAAATTGGTGTTATTGGTTGACCCTAGACGTGCGGCCATCTTGCAGGTAAATGTCACATTATGAAAAAGCTAGTGCAGGCAAAGATTGTTACGGAATGCCAACCGCTAGATAGCGGTAACTGCTTTAGTTAAAGTTCCGCGAATATTCAAATTGGATTGAAGAAAAATTGCTTTTTTTGAAACCAATTAGTAAGATTTTGAGGTGTATTTATAAAACAGATATTTAAGTGTTAGTCAGATAGTTTTGAATATTTTAAATAAAAATTGTTTATTTTTTATTTAAAAATTAATTTTTCTATCTAAAAATATAACAATTCTATTTTTGGTAGAAAATTCAAACTGCTTTGTTAGATATTCAGTTTTTCCAAAAGAAGATTCATCACTTACAAAAAAATTTAATTATTTTGTTGGCTATTTGTTTAACTAAAAATTTTAATATCACATTTTTGGTTGAAGATTGATCTTTTTAATTTAAAACTTCAACTATTAATTAAAAATTCATGTATTTTCAAAAAATCGTCTTTCATGGTAAAAAATTATTCTTTTTGGTAAAATATTTATTTCTTTATTTGAAAATTTAATTATTTTTGTCAACATTTGTTTTTTTCTGATACAAAATTAATTTTTTTAACTGAAAATTTTATTATTCAATTTTTGGTTGATAATCTCATAATTTTTTGTTGAAATTTGAAGTATTTTCACAAATTTTTCTTTTTTAGTAGAAAACTATTTTTCTTGGTTAAAAATTGATTTTTATTCATTGATTAAAAATTTTTTTCTTGACTAAAAATTTAACAATTTCCTTAAAAATTTGTTACTTTCTAGTTTAAAAATTAATTTTTAACACAACATTTTATTATTCAATTTTTGGTTGAAAATGTATCTTTTCAATTGGAAACTATTTTTTTTTAAATTATCTTTTTGGTAGGAAATTATTTTTCTTCGTGAAAACTTATCTTTTTTATCAAAATTTACTTCTTTGATTAAAAATTATGAACCATTATTATTTCTATTAATATTTATAAACCATATTGTAGACAGTTTTTTATCGCAAATTGATCATTTTTTACCTGGCAATTTGATTATTCCATTGTTTGTTATAAAGTTATTCTTTTCAGTTAAAAATTTAACTATTTGTTTAAAAATTCATGTTTTTAGTAAAAAATTATTATTTTAGGTTGCAAAATTTATCTTTATGGTTTAAAATTAATTGCTTTTTTAAAAATTCGACTATGTTTTTTTAAAAAGTTTTACTTTTTTGGTTGAAAATTAGTTTTGTAAATTGAAAATTTAATTATTTTATTTTTGTTGACAAATTTATCTTTTTAAATAAAAATTCATGTATTTTTAAAAATAGGTTTTTTTGGCAGAAAATAAATCTTCTTGTCTGTAAATTTCACTATTTTTTGAAAATTCTTTTTTTTTAATTCGTCTTTTTGGTAGAAAATCCATCGTTTTATTTAAAAATTTATATAGCTTATATTTATTATAATTTATATAATTAATTTTTTAATTGAAATTTTTTGTTTGAAAGTTCATGTAATTTTGAAAATTGGTCTTTTTAGGAGAAAATTGATCTCCTTGTCTGTAAATTTAACTGTTAAAAAAAATTTTTTGTTTAATTTGTCTTTTTTGCAAGAAAATTTATCGTTTTGGTTAAAAATTCATTATATTGGTTGAAAATTAAACTATTACGTTAAAAATTAGCTTTTTCGGTCGAAAATTAATTCTTTAACTGAAAATTAAATTATTTTATTTTTCGTAAAAAATTTTAATTTTTTTGTTAAAAATTCATGTACTCGTATTTTTGAAGATTTGTTTTTTTTTTAAGAAAATTATTCTCCTTGGTTGTAAATTCGTCCTTTTGGATTAAGATTAATTTCTGTGTTTGGAAATTTAACAATTTTGTTATCGAGTCTTTTTTTTAGATAAAAATTAGTTTCTTTGATTTAAAATTCAACTATTTTATTTCTGGTTGAAAATTTAACTTTTGTAGTTTAAAATTCATGCATTTTTTTAAATTTGTTTTTTTTTGGGCAGAAAATAAATCTTCTTGTCTGTATATTTACCTATTCTTAAAAAATTCTTTTTTTAAATTCTTTTTTTTTGAAAATTCGTCTTTTTTGCTAGAAAAACTATCGTTTTGGTTAAGAATTTAATACTTTAGTTAAAAGTAAACTATATTATTGGAATTTCCTTTTTTGGTTAAAAATTTATTTTTTACCTTGAAATTAAATTATTTGATTTTTTGTAGAAAATTGAAACTTTTTACTAAAAAATTCATGTATTTTTGAAAATGTGTATCTATTAGCAGAAAAAATCTTTTTGTCTGTAAATTTAACTCTTTTTTCTTTATTCTTTTTTTTGTGTTAAAAATTCTATTTGATTATTTGTTAAAATTTAATTTTTTTTTGGTTAAAAATTAATTACTTCAGTTCGAAATTTAACTCTTTAATTAATAATTCGCTCTTATAGATGAAAATTCATTTTTCAACTAAAAATTGAATTATTCCATTTTTGTGGAAAATTGAAATTTTTTAGTTGAAAATGTATATATTTTTAAAAGTTTGTCCTTTTTCGTAGAAAATTATTCTTCTTGGTTGTAAATTTGTCTTTTTGGTTTAAAATGGATTCCTTTGGTTAAAAACTTAACCATTTTGGTGACATTCTTTTTTTTATAATTAATTTTTTTTTTTTTTTTGACAATTCTAATATTCCATTTCTGGGTAAAAACTTATCTTTCTAAGTCAAAAATTAAAATTTTTGGTTGAACATTAATCTATTTTTATGAAAATTCATTCTTTTTGATAGAAAATTATTAATCTTTTTGGTTACAAATTTAAAAAAATAAAAATTAAAGTATTTCTGAGAAAATTCTTTCTTTTTTGTTTAAAAATTACATTTTTAACGAATAATTGGACTGTTTTATTTTTGGTTAAAATTTTTTAATTTTATTTGAAAATTCGTTGTTTTCTTTAGTAAATACATTTTTTTGAAATCCATCTATTTCGTTAAACTATTTTTTGCCCAGCGATTTATCATTTTAATTAAAAATCCATTTTTTTGGTGGAAAATTGAACCCTATTCTTGAAATTTCGTCCTTTTTGATGAAAAATTAATTTTTCTGAATGAAAATTGATCTTGTTGATTGAAAATTTGATTATTTTATAATATATTATTGTTATCGCTAAGCCAGTTATGTAAATAAATATAATCTGTAACCAAAAACTTATAAAAACTTAAAAAAAAAAATAAGAAAAATAAGAAAAGCAACTTTTGCTTTATTCAATTTGAATTTTCGCGCAACTTTAACTAGACCAGCCAGCGCTACATAGCGGCTGGTAATCGAATTTCAGTCAACGTCAGGGGAAAGAAGGAACATAACCTAAAACCTGCGATCATAATAATAACAAAGCGACGCGCCGGAATTTTTGTTATTAAAAATCACGAAATTTCGTATGTATTCCCGACTTTTAGCCTCGGAAGTTGTGAAGGTGTTCTTCGCAAAATGGGTGATATTCGGGCTGGCCTTGAGGAATTGAAATTGGACGGTGCACTCTTCGCCAACGTCAAATTCTACGTCAGCGGCGAGGGAGATCCCAAGGTGTGTTTTTAATTTCTTTATCATATTTCCTCCTCACTACGAATGATCTCTGTCGCTTTGCAATCTGTTTCTCTTTCTTCCCTCAAAAATTCGAAAACCGATTTCAAAATTCACTCCGGGAGTCGTCTTTTTTCAATCTTTTTGATTCCATACGTGGTGCTTGCTAAAAGGCCCTCGAACAAAGAAACCATTTCACCCATTTCGACGCAATCTCGTTCACTCATTGCATTCTGCATGTGTGAAATTTTCGAAGTAAATTCAATAAATTCGAAGGAATACTCGAATTCATTTCAGTTTTTCGGAAATTGTGGTTATGTGTTCGTATAAAATCACTGTGCGCCTTCATCTTGAACTTAAATTTTGATTTCTTAAAGATGGTGAATTGTAGTTAATTAATTTCAAGATTTGTATGCCAATTATCAATTTTATTATTTTTTAATTGGAAAAAGGTGTAAAATTAACAATTGGTGATATTTCCTTAAGAGCTTTTTGTTACGATTGCGATAATTTCTTTTAATTTTATCGAAAGTATTTCAAAATTTTGGAAATGAAATCTTGAAATTCAATTTAAATACTTTTTCAATGTATTGTCAAATGGTTTTTAAACCAAAAACAAACTGCTACTTAATTTGTAAACATTGCAAATGTATGTAATTTTAACTATAATAATTCCATGAAATAATAATTATTGGTAAAATATCTAATTCCGAAAAAAAACTTCATTCATTCTGCATTTAGTGATTTGAAAACCAAAGGATTATTGCAAATAATTATAATTAAAATATCACAAAATTAATGTTTTTGGTTGAAAATTGATTAATTTCGTGAAAAATTGAACTATTTCGTTGAAAATTCGTTCCTCTGTGGTTGGAAATTATTTTTTTAACTGAAACTTAAGACTATTCCATTTTTTGTTGAAAATTGATCATTTTTATTTAAAAATTTGTCTCTTTTTAGTGGAAAATTAATCTTCTGCTTAAAAATTAATTTTTTTAAACGATAGTTTAACGACTCCATTTTTGATTGAAAGTTTATCTTTTTCCGTTGAAAATTCTTTTTTTTTTATTAGAACACTCGTCTTTTTGGCAAAAAGTGAATCTTCTTGGTAAAAATTGCATCGTTTTGGTTGAAAATTCTATTTTTTTTTTTTTTTTTTTAATTAATTTCTTAACTGAATAGTGAATTATCCCATTTTTGGTTGAAAATTGATCTTTTTTAGTTGAAACTTCGAATATTTTTGAAAATTCTTCTCTTTTGCTAGAAAGTTAATCTTCGTAAAAATGTCATCGTTTTGGTTTGAAATTCATTTCTTTGGTTGAATATTTAACTATTTTGTTTAAAATTCGTTCTTTTCTGATTGAAAATTAATTTTTTCAACTGAAAGTTTAATTGTTCCATTTTTGGTTAAAAATTTATCTTTTTTGGATGAAAGTTTGTCTTTTTTGGATGAAAATTGGTCATTTACGGTAGAAAATTAATATTCTCGTGAAAAATGCGCGATTTTGGTTGATAATCTAAATATTTTGTTGAAAATTCGTGCTTTGCTGGTACAAAATTAATTTTTTTAATTGAAAATTTAGCTATTCTATTTTTGGTTAAAAATCTATCCTTTTAGATGAAAATTAATGTATTTTTGAAAATTCGTCTTTTTTTGGTAGAAATTTAATCTTTTGTATAAAAATGACTTAGTTTTATTGGCAATTCATTTTATTTTTGTGGAAAATTTAAGTATTTGGTCGAAAATTCGTTTTTTTTGTTGAATATTACTTGTTTAAACTAAAAGTTTAACTATTCTATTTTTTGTTGAAAATCCTTTTTTTATGTTGAGGATTAGTTTTTTTGTTGTTGAAAATTAATTTTTACAGATAAAAGTTTAACAATTCCATTTTCAGATGGAAATTTATCTTTTTAGATCAAAATTCATGTTTTTTTGAGAATTTTTCTTTCTTGGTAGAAAATTAATATTCGTGACAAAAAATTCATTGCTTTGGTTGAATTTCTTTGGTTGAAAATTTATCTATTTTGTTGCGAATTCGTTCTTTTCTCGCTCAAAAATTTTTTTAAACTGAAAATCTAACTATTCCATTTTTGGTTAAAAATTATTTTTTTTAGAATAAAATTCATCTTGTTTTGGTAGAAAATTAAAATCCTTGGTAAAATGTTGCATCGTTTTGGTTGGAAAATTATTTCTTTATTGAAAAGTTGAACTATTTCGTTGAAAATTATTTTCTTTTCACTGAAAATTGAACTTTTCCGTTTTTTGTTGAAAATTTATTTTTTTAGTGGAAAATTCGTCTTTTTTGGGTAGGAAATTAATCTTCTTGGTAAAAATTTGTATAGTTTTTGTTGGAGAATTATTTCTTTAGTGAAAAATTAAACTATTTTGTTGAAAAATCTTTCTTTTCGGGTTGAAAAGTAATGTTTTTTCAACTGATAATTAAACTATTCTATTTTTTATTGAAAATGTGTCTTTTAGTTGAAAGTTTATCTTTTTTTGGTAGAAAATTAATCTTTTGGTTAAAAAATCCATAGTTTTGGTTAAAAATTGATCTATTATATTTAAAATTCGTTTTTTTTTTCGCTTAAAAATGAATTTTTTCAACTGCAAATTTAATGATTCCATTTTTGACTTAAAGTTTTTTTTTACTTGAAAATTTATCTATTTTTTAAAATTCTTATTTTTTAGTAGAAAACTCGTCCTTTTTAATAGAAAATTAATCTTCTTGGTTAAAATTGCATCGTTTTAGTTGAAATTTTTGTTCCCCTTTTGAAAATCAATTCTTTAACTGGAAAGTGAATTATTCCATTTTTGGTTAAAAATTATTCTTTTTAGAAGAAAATTTTTTTTTTTTCTACTAATCTTCTTGGTAAAATTGGCATCGTTTTGCTTGAAGGTTGATCTCTTTTGTTGAAAATTCGTTTGTTTTTTTCTAAGTAAATTAATTTTTTTTACTGAAAATTTATCGATTTAATTTTTTATTAAATATTTAGCTTTGTTAGTTTAAAAATTCGTCTTTTTTGTTAGAAAATTAATTTTGGTAAAAATTTGCATAGCTCTAGTCAGAAAATTATTTCTTTGGTGAAAAATTTAACTATTTTGTTGAAAATTCGTTTTTTTTTTGTTTGAAAATTTTTTTATTTTACTAGAAAATGAAAAATCCATTTTTGGTTGAAAATTGATTTTTTAAAATTCGAAATTCGTCTTTTTTGTGTAAAATTAATCTTCTTCGAAACAAATTCATCGTTTTGGTTTTAATTTAGTTTCTTTGGTTGAATATTCAGCTATTTTGTTGAAAATTCGTAGTTTCCTGGTGAAAAATTAATACCTTTAACTGAAAATTTTACTATTCCATTTTTGATCAAAAATTTATCATTTTCAGATGAAAATTTGTCTTTCTTGGTAAAAAAAATTAATATTCTTTGTAAAAAAATGCATTATTTTAATGAAAAAATGAACTATTTTTGTGCAAATTCGTGCTTTTATGGTTCATAATTAATTTTTTTTAACTGAAAATTTAACTTCCATCATTAGTTGAAAAATTGTCTTTTTTTATCAAAATCGTCTTTTCGGTATAAGATTAATTTTCTTGGTAAAATTGGCATCGTTTTGGTTGAAAATTGAATTCTTTTGTTGGAAATTCTTTTTTTTCTTATTGTAAATTAATTTTTTTAACTGAAAATTTATCGATTTCATTTTCGGTTAAATATTTATCTTTTTTAGTTGAAAATTCGCCTTTTTTGGCAGAAAATTAATCTTGTTTTTAAAAAATTTATCGTTTGGGTTCGAAATTTGTTTCTTTGGTTGAATATTCAACTATTTTGTTGAAGAGTCTTTTTTTTGTTAAAAATTAGTTTCTTTAAATGAAAATTAAATTATTTCATTTTTGTTTGGAAAATTATTTTTTTTTTTTATAAAAATTTTTATTTTTTATTAAAAAATTAA
>JAUELO010000242.1:287574-298448 GCA_032357855.1 Amphibolips quercusostensackenii | reverse complement strand
TTCCAGTCCTTACCCTATTTATCTATCCTTTATTCCTCTTCACTTTCTCTTTTACCCCTCTGCACTCTTGCCAATTACCATCTCTTTTTTCCTACTTTCTGTCCCTTCCCCTACTTATCCATCCTCTACTTCTCCTCTCCTCACTTCCTCGTCTACTCCTCCCCAAACATCTTCTAATTCACCTCCCCTCTTTTTTCCTATTTCCCATTCCTTCCCCTTATTATCTATCTTCTACCCCTCCTCTTCTGAATTCTCTTCTTACTTCACCTGTCTTTACTTCACCTCTCTTCACATCTCCTATCTTCACTTCCCCGTCTACTTCTCCCCTAGCATCTGCTAATTCATCTCCCCTTTTTTCTTCTAATCCCATCCCTTCCCCTACTTATTCATCCTCTAATTCTCCTCAATCTCCTGTCTATCCTTCCCCCACTTCCGCAAATTTCCATCTCCTCTTTTCTCCTACTTCCCGTACCTTCCCCTACTTATCCATCCTCTACTTCTCCTCTCCTCACTTCCTCGTCTACTCCTCCCCTAACATCTTCTAATTCACCTACCCTCTTTTCTTCTACTTTCCATCCCTTCTCCTTCTTATTTATTTTCTACATCTCTTCTCCTGTCTTCTCTCCTCACCTTACTCTTTTTTACTTCACCTTTCCTCACTTCTACTATCCTCACTTCCCCGTCTACTCCTCCCCTAGCATCTGCTAACTCACCTCCCCTTTGTTCTCCTAATCCCATCCCTTTCCCTACTTATTTATCCTCTAATTCTCCTCACTCTCCTGTCTATCCTTCCCCACTCCCGCTAATTCCCATCCCTTCTCTTATCTTACTTTCATCCCATCCTCCACTTATCCACCCTCTAATACTTCTCTCTTTACTCTACCGTTTAGCCTTTCCCTCACTCCTTTGATCCTCCTCCTCTCTCTTTTCCTACTTCCAATTCCTTTCCATGCCTATCCTTCCTCTACTTTTCCCCTCCTTACTTCCCTATCTACTTCTCCGCTAACTTCCGCTAATTCACCTAACTTCTTTTCTCCTGTTTTCCATACCCTCCCATACTTATCTATTCTCTACATGTCTTCCTACTTACCTTATACTGCTCACCTAACTCTCGTTAATCCCCTTTTCCTCTCTTCCTACTTTCCTTTACTTCCCCTAGTTATCCATCCTCTACTTCTCTTCTCACTTCTCCGTCTAGCCCTTTCCTCACTCGTTCTTATCCTCCCCTTTCTTCTCCTACTTGTCATTCCTTCCCCTGCTTGTCCTTTCCCTACTTATTCTTTCCCTACTTCTCCTTTTCTCACTTTCACATATACGTCTCTCTGTCTACTTCCTATACCCTCACTCCCGCTAATTTCCATCTCCTCACTTCTCCCACTTCCCCTACTTATCAATTCTTTACTCTTTTCCTCTTATACCTTTTCCTTATACTTCGCCCCTTACTCCTACTACTTTCCCTCTCATCACATTCGCCAATTCTCCTCCCTCTCTCTACCTAACTTCCCGAGAAAAATTACGATGGACAAACTATCCTCTAATTCTCTGCTCACTTCCCTGTCTATCCTCTCTCACTTTCGCTCATTCTCCTTTTATATTTTCTCTTACTTACCATTTCTTCTACTCATCCATATTCTACATCTAGTCTTCTCACTACCCTGTCTAATCTTCGTAACTTTCGCTAAATCACCTCTTCTATGTTATCCTACATGCTATCCTTTCCCCTGCTTATCCATCCTCTACTTTTCTCCTCTTCTAACTTCCCCTAATACCCTGCACCTCACTTTCACTATTTCCTCTCATATCACATTCGCTAATTCCCCTCTTCTCTCTACACCTATTTCCCCTCCCGAGAAAAGGTACGACGGATGAATCATTAAGACTATAATTAAATCATTGAAATATCCCTCATCCTTTCTCTGCTGCCCCTTTTTTCGTTCCTATCTCATAATTTCCCTTCTTTTACCCTCTCTTCCCCCACTATGCTCTTTAATATCTTCTTCTATTTCCTTTCCTTCCAGTAGTTAATCATCAGATACTTTCCCTCTTCTCGCTTCCTCTTCTACCCCTCCCCTCGCTTCTCTTACTCATCTTACTACCCTTAACTTTCGCTACTTCCCCTCCTCTCTGATCTCCTACTTTGTTTCATATTTTTATTTCACTTGTAAAATTTAGTAATTGTAATACATTGATCCCAAATCTTTTAATTCTCCTGGCATTTCTCCCGTTCTCGCCACTTCTTTCTGTGCGATCCGAACTTATCTTATCGTCCCTTCCCTTACGTCCCCTACCTACTTGCCTACCCTTTCCTACTTCCTCTCACACTTCCCTTCAATTCTTCATCTCTCACTGATTCTCGTCCCCTGCACCACACTCCATACTTTCCCTTAATTTCTCTCAATCCCCTACTTTACTCCCTCACTCTCCCTCTACTTGCCATCACCCACTTGTCCTGTACCCCCTAATTTCCCTCTTCTTCCATCCTATATTCCCCTTCTTCTTTTTTCTCTTTTCTCCTCTACTTCCCCTCCCGTGAAAAAAATAAAATGGACGGATGCACAGTGGTTAAAACCCAGAATTTATTATTCATAATCCTCTGCAGCGCTCACAACTTTCGGCCAGTGTTGACGGACGCAAGTGCTTGACTGACAGAAAGTTCTGCTATTTTTTTATTATGTTTCCAAAAATCCCACAAAATTGTATGAAGGTGTAGGGTCGTTAGGGTCAGTCGGTAGGAAGAAGAAAGTGAAGTACTAGGGCCTAGTACAACGAAGATTTTTTGGAGGCTTTTCGATCTAGGCTTCGTGACTGATACTGTAAGTCAATAAAGTCAGTGACTGACACTGTCAGTCATGTAAATCAGTGACTGGCACTTTTAGTGTAGCAAGTCAGTGACTGAGACTTTCAGTCATGTAAATCAGTGACTGACATTGCCAGTCATGTAAGTCAGTGACTGATACTGTCAGACAGTGACTTATAGTGTCAGTCATTAAAGTCAGTAACTGAAATTCTCAGTCATTTAAGTCAGTGACTGATACTTTTAGACACGTGAGTCAGTGACTGACATTGTCAGACATTTAAGTTAGTGACTGATACTTTCAGCTGTTGAAGCCAGCAACTAACACTGTCAGTCATGTAAGTCAGTGTCTGACACTGTCAGTCATGTCAGTCAATGTATGATACTGTCAGTCACGCAAGTCAGTGACTGACACTGCCAGTTACGCAAGTCAGTGACTGACACTGTCAGTCAAGCAAGTCAGTGGCTGACACTGTCAGTCACGCAAATCAGTGGCTGACACTGTCATTCGCGCAAGTCAGCGGCTGACACTGTCAGTCACGCAACTCAGTGACAGACATTGTTATTCACCTAAGTGACTGACTCTGGTTCTCATGTAAGTCAGTGACTGACACTTTGAGTGACGCAAGTCAGTGACTGACACTTTTAGTCATGTAAACCAGTGTCTGGCATTGTCAGCCATGTAAGTCAGTGACTGACACTTTCAGTAACGCAAGTCATTGGCTGACGCTGTCAGTCACGTGAGTCCGTGACTGACACTGTCAATCCCGTAAATCTGTATCTGACACTGTCAGTCCCGTAAGTCAGTGACTGATACCGTCATTAATTTAATTTAGTGACTGACACCGTCAGTCATGTAAGTCAGTGACTGACTTTTGGTGAACTTTGCTTTATAGGCTCTATTTTTTGTTGGATTTTTATGGTTCTTTTTTTTGGAACATTCAGAAGTGAGTTTTTAAAAACCTGGCCTGTGTGGATTTTTCAATTCTTTTTGTGTGGAATAATATTCAAACAAATCCATTGACAAAGTTATCATTTTTAACGTGATGATTTTTTATCTTAAAAAAAAATTCTGACATAAACTCACTATTGGTCAGTATAAGTGTAACTGAACTCATAGAATATAAATAATTTAAAGAATATTAAACTTAGTTATTATGAACATTTTTTTCTTTTTCAATAATTGCTACTGATATAAACAATTGTACAAACAATTGTTCGATTTTAGTTTTTTATCTCTAATCCACACTCCTTTTCATTGAACCAAATTTAATCTGTTTTAGAAAATATTTTAAACTGCTAAATATTGTTCAAAGTTAATAAATTTAATTGTTCATAACAAATATATATTAAACAAATGTCCCAATTGAACCGTTTTTCGCAGAAAAGTTATTTTTCCATTAAATTTTTTTGGACGTAGGCTAATGTTGATATTCCATCAAGATTTTTTATTCATAATTAAATACACGATTCTGATCAACAAATTATTGAACAAGTGTTCAACTATAGTAATTTTCTACATCAAAAGGTGATTTTTTTTTGTGTGTCAGTGTTCGAAACAACATCAATATTTGCGTAATTTCAACACTTAGACCAAAAAAATCTTTTCATTTTAAAAAACTGTTGCAGTTGCACAATTATTTAATAATTTGTGTGTAGCCGTTGTTGATTTAATTAGCGGCAAAATATTTTAATGAAATATCAATAATAACCTACTACCAAGAAGACCTAATCAAAAAAAGTTACTTTTTTTACGAAAACCACGACAATGCACCTGCCCATTCAACGCAGCTCATTCAGCAATTTCTGGTGAAACGCCAGAAATTGCACAAACACCTTGCACAACTTCGAAAGCCATAAAAATCCTTCAGGAAATATATGTTATAGAGGATTATGGATAGTAAATTCTGGGTTTGAACCACTGTGTTTGATCCACCCGACCGAATCTGTAAGGGTTTTTGCCCGCGGCTGCGAAACCCTGAAAAATGGAACGATTCAAAAACCTCTTTCTTAAATAGTTCTCTTTCTATTTGGGTTTTTTTTGCAGACCTGATGGCGCGAAGTTTAAAAAAGCGCGAGAGTGGCAAATCAGTGTCGTGAATGCCCAGTGGTTAACTGATTTGCTCTGCGGACAAATGAACGCTCTTCATCAGATCGACGCTCCAAAGTACCAGCAGTTCAGCCTCGGAAATCCTTTTAGATTAGATTATTCGCTCCTTCCGCAACTCATGGGTATGACCATCATAATAAGAAAAAAAATTTTTTTATTGAAATCTACTTTATGGTGAAAATTTTGTTTCCAGCTGCTTGGAAGATGCCAATTAATATAACCCAAGAGTCTTATGACAAAGTGAAACAAGTCGGCCAGGGACCAAATGCAATGAGAAAGTACAAGAAGCCCCGACTCGATGTGCCATTAGCGATTAAGGATCCACACTTGCTCGGTCTTGACGAGCCAATCGTAGTCAGTAATCCAGATCCTCCGCCACCAGATAAGCAACCCAGGATTCTCTTCTCGGGAATTGATCCTAGAAAGCACGCAAAGGTCAGATTCTTATTTTTTTTTAGTAATATTTGTTTATTTTTCACGACTTTCTGGTTCTATAACTATTTGACACTATTTTTGCTTTGATTTAACAAAACAAAAAAATTAGATAAGACACTATTTTTTCACAAACCGGAAAATTGTCTCAATGGCTGATTAGGGATGTACGTAAATTAGGTAAAGTTTTTTTCTGAAAAGTTTGAACAGCTGAGTCCCCTTTGTTAGGGTCCGTAAGTTATGACCCCTTCCCCCTCCCTATTTTAGGTAATTTTTGACAAAGGTTTTTATTTTTTATACAAAATAGTTACATTTCTCAACAAAATGCATACATTTTTAACTAATTAGTTGAATTTTCAATCTAAGAAAATTAATGTTCTGTTGAAGAAGAAGAAGGATTTTTAAGTAAAAAAGGGGTATTCTCAACAAATTACATAAATTTTTAACCCAGAAGATCAATTTTTAACCAGATTGTTGAATTTTTAAGCAAGAAAATTAATTTTCTACAAAAAAGATGAATGCTGAACAAAATACATAAATTTTTAACCAAGTTGATAATTTTTCAACCAAAAACATTAATTTTTAACCAAATTGTTGAATGTCCAGTCAAGAAAATAAATTTTCTTCAAAAAAAAAAGATGAATATCATCAAAATACATACATTTTCAACAAATTTGTTAAATTTTTTAAACCAAGAAGATTATTTCTTAACGGGAAAAGATGAATTCCCAACAAAATATATAAATTTTTAACAGAGTAGTTAAATTTTCAATAAAGAATATAAATTTTCAACCAGGAAAAAACGAGTTTTCAACATAATACGTACATTTTAAACCAAATTGTGATTTTTCAACCAAAAAAATTAATTTTTTACCGAAAAACATGAATTTTCAACCAAATACATACATTTTTGACCAAGTAGTTAAATTTTTAAACCAAGAAAATTAATTTTCTATTTAAAAAAAAAATTTTAATTAGGAAAGAGGAATTCTTAACTAAATACATAATTTTTTAACCAAGTATTTAAATTTTTAAACAAAGAAGATTAATTTTTGATTAGAAAAGACGAATTTGTAACATAGTACATACAATTTTAACCAAATTGTTGAATTTTCAACCATGAAAATTAATTTTTTACCAAAAAGGAATAAATTTTAAACAAATTACATTAATTCTTAACCAAGTAGTAAAATTTCCTACCAAGAAGATTAGTTTTTAACCAAAAAAAACGTCTTTCTAAATATAATACATACATTTTTAACCAGATTGTTGAAATTTCAACGAAGAATTTTATTTTTTACCAAAAAAGATGAAATTTTAAAATATACATAAATTTTTAATCAAGTTGTTAAATTTTCAAACGAAAAATATTAATTTTCAACCAGAAAAGACGAATTTTCAACCAAAATACATACATTTTCAACCAAATTGTTTAATTTTTACGATAAAAAAAAGATGAATTCTGAACAAAATACATAAATTTTCACCTATGAAGTTAAATTTTCAACCAAGAAGATTAATTTTTAACCAGAAAAGACGAATTTTAACATAACACATGCATTTTTAACCCAGTAGTTAAATTTCCAATCAAGAAGTTTAATTTTCAACCGAAAAATACGATTTTTTAATATAATGCATACATTTCCAACCAAATTGTTGAGTTTTCAGCCAAGAAAATTATTTTTCTACCAAAAAAGATGAATTCTCAGCAAAATGCATCAATTTTTAACTCAGA
Source organism: Amphibolips quercusostensackenii (assembly GCA_032357855.1). Classification (NCBI taxonomy): domain Eukaryota; kingdom Metazoa; phylum Arthropoda; class Insecta; order Hymenoptera; family Cynipidae; genus Amphibolips; species Amphibolips quercusostensackenii. The sequence continues at coordinate 291,377 of JAUELO010000242.1, read as the reverse complement.
AGAATAATTTTTAACCTAATTGTTGTGTCCTCAACAAAATATATAAATTTTTAACCGAGTAAATAAATTTTTAACTAAAACCAAAAAAAGAGATTTTTTAATGCAATGCATAATTGTTGAATTTTCAACCAAGAATATGAATTTTCTACTAAAAATTATTAATTCTGAAGAAGTTACATCAATTTTTAAACCAGTAGTTAAATTTTGAATCCAAGAAAATCAATTTTCTGTTAAAAAATAATTATTTTCAATGAGAAAAGAGCAATTCTCAACAGAATACATAAATTTTTAAACAAGTAGTTACATTTTTAACCAAGTAGTTGAATTTCCAAACGAAAAAAATTAATTCTTAACAAAAAAAGACGAATTTTCATCCAAAGTACATACATTTTCAACCAAATTGTTAAATTTTTTACCAACAAAATTAATTTTTTACCAAAAAAAAATTAATTCTTAACAAATTACACAAATTTTTATTCAGGTAGTTAAATTTTCTACCAAGAAGATTAATTTTTAACCAGAAAAGACGAATTTTCAACGTAATACATACATTTTTAAGCAATTAGTTTTAACAATAAACGTGATGTGAATCCTAATTTTATTTGAATAATTTTTAGTTTATTTTTTGTCCTTTCTAAAATTTCTCAAATAAATAGTTGAATTTTGGAACTAAAAAAGATCCATTTTTGACTAAAACTGTAGTAGTTAGATTTTCATTCAAGATAATTAATTATCAATTAAAGAAAAAAGTGAATTTTTGCAAAAAAAGAAATTATTTTGCACCAAATAGTTGAGTTGTCGTGTCAAAAAGACAAATTTTCTATTGGAAGGTTGAAACTTAAACATGAGAATATGAATTTCTAACAAAAAAAGAAGTTAACTTTCAAGCGGCTTGGTGTTAAAAAAAAAATAGTTTAATTTTTAGTAAATCGCTAATTTCCAATGAAGAAAATTTTTTAACAAGAAGGATGAATTTTCAACAAAATACATGAAGTTTCAACCAAATAGTTGAATTTTTAACAAACAAACAAAAAATAATTTTTTACCAAAAAAGACGATTTTTTAACAAAATACATAAAATTTTAATTTAATATTTTTAACATTAGATGTAATATTGGTCCAAATTTTATTTGATTAATTTTAGTTGACATTGTTTTGAGAGATTTAACTTTCAGTGAAAAACGAATTTTCTACATGAAAAATTAATTTTGTATCAAATAGTTGAATTTTCTACCAAACTGTTGAATTTTCAAGCCAAAAAGACGAATTTTCTACAAAATAGTTGAATTTTTAACAAAAAAGTTCAATTTTCTACTAAATTGTTGAATTTTTAACAAAATAAATAAATTTTTAGGTGAAAAAGATTATCTTTAACAAATAAAAATGCAACCAGTTTTCAGCTAAAATTCTTGTTCTTTAACGAAAACAAATTTGGATAAATAGATAAGAATTTAACAGTTGATAATTTAGAAAAATTTCGAGTAAGTTTAAGAGATATGTAAAAGTTTTAAAAGGTTTTAAAACGACAAAAAAAATGTTATTAAATTCCTAGGCAAATTGAAAATGATTTTTTACTTTGGAAAATTAATTTTAACGGAATTGTAAAATAATAATCTGGAAGATTTTGAAGCATTTTTTTTTATTTTGCAAGTTTTATAAAATTTAGGAAAAATCAGAACCATTTAAAAAGATATTTAGAAATTCACACAAAAATTCAAACTTAATTTGAACTTTCAAAAAATTTAAATATAATATAGATTTTGAAAGATTTGGAGATAAAATTTTGATGCTGTTTAAAGATTTTGAAACGTTTTAAAATGATTTCCTGCGAAAATTTTAAATAATTTTTATTTTTATGAATAAAAAACTATTTAGCAATTTGTAATTTAGACAAAATTTGAGTAAGTTAAAGGCATATTTAAAAGTTTTGCAAAGATTAAAAGATATTTGAAAAGGTTTCAAAAAATTTTAAACAAAATCTAAATTTTTGAAGATTTCGAACAAAAAATGTAGTAGCTTTTCAAATATGTTGAAAGGTTTTAAAACAATTGAAAAAGTTTATTAAGATCCCAATGCAAATTGAATGTTTTTTTATTTTGAAAAATTAATTTTTGAAGAATATTCAAAGGGATTTTCAAAATCGTAAATGAATAATGCGGAAGCTTTAAATGCTTTTTCTAATTTTTCAAGATTTATTCAAAGTTTTAGAAAAAATTGGAGTCATTTTAAAAGATATTTAGAGGAATTTTGAAAAAATTTCAAAAACAATTTAAATTTTGAGTATATTCGAAAAAATGGAAAAGAAAGTGTAGATTTTTAAAGATTCTGAAATAAAATGTTGAAGCTTTTCAAGGATTTTGAAAAGGTTATAGATAGTAAAAAAATTTCTTAAGATTCCTGGGAAATATTCAAGTGAATTTTATTTTTTAAAAATAGTAATTTTAAGGGGATATTAAAAAATATTTCAAAACAAAATAACGACTGTGAATAAAAATATTTGAACTCCTAATTTTAAAAGTGTTCAGTTAAAAAAAAAATTAAAATCTTTAAATTTTTAATGTTGCTAACCTGAAATTGTTAAAAATTATATAGTTTTGAAAATTTAAAAATTTGTTGATTTATTCTTTAATGTAGAGGATTGAAAATGATAGTGTGGATTTATATTTTTTTGAATCTTTGAACTGTACAATTTATAAAAGCTTACAGTTGTTGATTTTTTAAATTGTTTAATCGAAAAGCCTTAAAAAGCTTGCATTTTATACGGGAAAATTATTAAGCATTTGAACCAAAAAGTTTTTAAGCTTTAATGTTAAAAAAAAAACATTTACGAATTAATTTTAAAGGTTTAAATTTCAAAAGAGTTCCACTTTAAATGTTTTGATTTGAAATATAGTTTTTATAACTTCAAATTACGAGGAATTTTTTCCTCCGTTTGTAACAGCAACCTTGTTTTTCCACTTATTAGGGAAGTGAGGGGAAATCATGGGAGGGGAAGCAGGGGAAATGAAGGGGTATGGAATTTAGGAAAATTAGGTGAGGGGAAGTAAGGGATAATGGTTGAGAGAATTATGGAAATTAAGGGGGAGGAGAGAGGAAAACGTGGTATGTGGAGAAATGATAGGGTGAAAAAAGGAAAAGTGAGAGAAGGGGAATTAGGGAAAACGAGTGAATATAGAGAAATGAAGGGTTGTGGAAGTGGGGGAAATTGGAGGAGGGAATTATGGAAAATAAGGGGTGCGGAAGTAGGGAAGTAAGGTGTGGAAGAAGTAAGAAGATAAGGTGTGGGAAATTGAGGGTGGGGAAATTTGGGATGTGAGGTTATGATAGGGAGAAAGTATGAGAAGTGAAGGGAGAGGAATTAGAGAAAATGAGGAAGCAGGGAAAAAAGTGGTGTGTAAGTAGGGGAAATTGGGGGAGGAAACGTAGGGGAAACAAGGTGTGGGAAAGTGAGGGTGGATAAATTTGGGAAGAGGGGGATTGATAGAGGGAAAGGAGGGCAAGTAAGGGGAAGATGACTAAGAGTAACGAGGGGAAGCTGGAAAATTATAGGATGGGAAATTTTAGGATCGGAAATGGTGGAAAATGATAGGATAGGAAGTGATGAGAAATGATCGGATGGGAAGTGATGAGAAATGAGAGGTGGGGTATTGTAGGGTAATGAGGGGGAGGAATTAGGGGCATTAGGTGTTGTGGTGATGGGTAATAAGCGGACGAGGTGATATTAAGTGAAGGGAAATGTGGGGTGCCGTAGTATTGGAAATATGTGTACGGAAGTAAGTGGTAATGAGAGATGGGGAAGTAAG
>JAUELO010000242.1:253543-264191 GCA_032357855.1 Amphibolips quercusostensackenii | reverse complement strand
GACGATAGATAGCGTTAGTTCTGACTCGAACCAGACCTTAAATGTACAGCTGAGCGTATGTCAGAGACGTATTTACAAACTCTTGAATTTGTTTCTTGTTGGCATTTCAAGTGCAAACATTAGTTTTTGCACTATTTGTGTATAATGTTCATGACCAATGTTTGTTGTTTAGTCCCACTTTTATAATAGACACAAACCTGATTACTGAACCGATGGTAAAATTGAAAATTGCTTGCAGTGTTCTGAAGCACAGTCAATATTTATCCAAATGTATGATTAAAACAAAAACTTTTCTGACAATTCTAAATATTTAGGACCAGAGACACCTTCCTTCGTGCCTTGTGTTTTGTGTGACAAATTTTCAACTCGATGTCTCATTCCGTGTCGACAAAAGTCGGGAAAGAAAAGTGCTGGTATAGCTGTCAGATTTATCTTTTTATAAATTTTTTTTTTCAAAAACTTCAGCCGAAAAAGAGCAGAGACATGAACATTACTGCCTCCTCTTTCATTTCCCAAACTCTCAGAGCGATATTTTATTTCGTTTGGACGTAAGTTGGGAAAACAAATTTGAGGACTAGCTTGGTCTCGTGACCCATTCTTCACATGGCCTTAAACTATGCTGCTTCCAAAAATATCAAAGAGCTTCACCGTTTCCTTGGCATGTCATAGTATAGAAAAGTTATAAACAATTTTGCTACTATTGCAGCTCCTTTAAATTTACTTTTAAAGAAGAAGCAAGGCTGGTTTTAGCCCCAATATTAACAATTAGCATTTTAACCAATTAAAACTTATTTAACTGAAAGTCCAATTTTGTCCGGTTCCGATTTCAATAAGCAATTTGTTTTACAAGCTGATACTAGAAGTACTGGTTTTAGTGAAGTTTCAATCCAAATTATTTATGAAAAGAAAAAAAAAATATCATATTAGTACATCTCTTTCGGATACAGATTAGGTTAAGGTGATTATAAAATCTTAAGGATTTAACGAGAAGACTACCTAGGTGAGGTTTATTGCTTTTAGAATATGATGTTGATATTATCTATGGTGAAGGTAGTCATCTTATGTCCCTGACGCCTTATCTCAAATGTTTGAAACACCTACAGAACCTATTGACCTTCCCTTTACTTTCCTCATTACCCACCTACACTTCCAAAAATTTCCTTCACTCTTTTTCACTTTTCATCTCTAATTATCCGACACTTTCTTTACCTACCCTATAATCATTTTCTCTAAATTTCTCTACCGTTAACTCCTTTTATTTTCCCTACTTCCTTTTCGCTCATTTTCCTTCCTGATTTCGAGTAATTCCTCTCAGCTCACTTCCCCTACTGCCCATTCCCTTGCTTCATTACCCTCCTCCTCCTGCACTAGTTTATGCCTCCCATCATTTGCTCTTACTCTTCCTACTACCCCTCCCATCACTTCCTTTCATTTTCCCACACTTGTACTACTGCATCCCACGAACTTCCTTTCCCTGCAATCGCCCTAACTTTCTCTACTTCTCTCCTTATTTTCTTTAAATCACCTATTTGCTCTCCTATCATTTTCCCAAGCTGCATCTACTTTCTCTTCTTCAATTTTCCATTACTTCCCCGTTCCTCGTTTTCACTTCTTACCTTTCCTTATTACACCTTTTTTCGACTACTTTTCCTCCGCTCATCTACTCTCACTTTCTTCACTTCTCCTCCTCAATTTTCCCTTTCTTTACCTGCTTCCCCTTCCCTAATTTTTTTACCCTACTTTCCTGACCCTAATTTCCCCCCACACCACTTCCTAATTTTCCTACCCTAAAAATAAAATACAGTTCGGAAAAATTTTGGTAAAAGCATAAAATTTTTATTATTAACATTTATGTACATATTCACATTGTTTTCATTAAACTTTTTTAACATTTTTAAAAAAATAATATTTTTTATTAAACTGGGATGAATTCAAGAAATATTTTTTACATTAAGCTAGTTCACTAGAAATTTGTTTTATTATCCAGTCATGATGTTTGGCAAGATCGACGTAGACAATATATTCATTTAAATCACAGGACATCGTTTTTCTGTCTAAAAGCGATAATGAGACAATCCCACGAAGATAATACCTTCCGGTTTTGGAATTGAAGATTACGAAGCCACTTCCGCTGTCTCCATTACATGGATCGGTTCCATTTCTATTTCCGGCACAAAAAGTGCGTTTCGATGTCATTTCTATAAATGCAGCGTTGCTTCGCAAACAGTCTTCCTGTAATTATCATAAAATGTACCTTAAATTTGATTCAATATTATTGAATTTGCAGAACATTTTTTAGGGCATGAATATTCCCCAATTTTTTTCTCCTCAACATTATTTTACCGAAATTTATGTGTTCAAAACCCTTTTCAAGCAAAACTTCTTTTGGACGGAAGTGAATTTAAAAAAAAGGACAAAAGATACGAACGGAAGTCTCTTTCTTTAACGGAGTCTCTGTCTCTCTCGCGCACCGTCTCTACCTTCTCTCTATAATCGCATCTCCCTTTTGTGCGCCGATCGCAATTGCTCCAAAGACTCCTCTTTAATACCCCCACTACTGCCACGCTAAGAAAAGCATGCACATGCTCTTTTTCTGCACTCCCTTGCTATCAGATCCCCCCACTTCTCCACTTCTGACCCCACTATTCTACATCTGCCCCCACTACTTCACTTTTGCTGTGTGCCCCCACTACTGCACACATTTTTTTTTATCGTAGGCGTCCGTCGTACCTCTTTCCAAGAAGGGGAAATGAGATAAGTTGAGGGAAATTAGACGGAAATATAGAAAAGAATAGAAGAGCTGAAATTTACAAAAATTATTTTCTAATTTTTCAACAATTTTGAAGTACCTGAGAAACAATTGCTGCAGTTGTCATACGAGGCGCTCCTTCAGAAATGCGTTCTTGATCATCTCTACCCCATCCAACAACATATCCCGTTTCCCCCACAATTTTTTCTAGTTCTCTGGGTCCTCTCCATAAACAAATTGGTTTAATATCCAAACTATAATTTACTGGCTTACTCAACACAAGAATAGCCAAATCAGCATCTGCACTCGTTATATTATTAAAATCTGGATGAATTCTGATTTCTGAAACTTCCCTGTTCAAAATTTCAGTCATGTCCCAATCCTCGAGAAGATATCTTCCCAGAGAAACCAAAATTACGTTGGGTGGTAGATTGACATTATATCTTCTCAAACAATGAGCAACTGGAAGTGGTAATTTTAATTTTAGATTAATATTGAATTAATTTTTCAATTAACTAGAATCATCAATCGCGTGCTAAGTGTGCGTGTACTTTTTCAATTACAGGGGGGAGGGGGCATTTTTAAAACAAAATAAAATTTTTGAATATATCTGTATTTTAAATAAAAAAAACTTTTGAATTCATACAAAAAAAGATAATTTTGAACAAAATAGTTGAATCCTCAAACAAAACAGTTTAATTTTTCACTAAAGATATGAGTTTTTAACCAGTTGCATTTTGAGCTAGTAAAAATTAAATTGTTTCCAAAAAAGACAAATTTTTTACAGAACAGTTCAATTTGATATGCTAAAAATATTGATTTTTACCAAAAAAATTTAATAACAACCCAATATTTGCATTTTTAAATAAATAGTATAATCTTATACCAACAAGACGACAGTTAAATTTATAAAAAAAGATTAATTTTTCGACAGTTGCAGTTCGAACCAATGATGATGTAATTTTTTTCAAGAAAGACAAATTTTCTATGAAACAGTTTCATTTATTATTTCAGAAGTAGGAATTTTGGACAAAAAAGTTCATTTTCAACCAAATAGTTGAATTTTCAAACAAATAGAATAATTTCGTATATAAAAAAAAGAAATTTAAACGAAATAATACATTGTCAACTAACAAGATGAATTTTCAAATAAAACGCTCCACTTATGGATAGTGGCGTCCCCGGTTCAAATCCGGGCTGATGCAGACTTTTAATGCACCAAATATTAATAAGATTAAATAGTAGTAAAAAATAATAATGAATAATAATAATAATAAATAAGCATTAATATCTAATTAATATACCTGTTATAATATGTCTTCTAGAAACGAGATTTCCAACACACTGATATTCGAAGTCGACTTCAGCAAAAAAAATTGCAACCAACCAAGGCCACTCTCCAGGATAAGTTTTTCTTCCTCTGGTGACTAAGGGATTCGAGTTTTTTGCGATGCCACAATTTTTGTCTGAATAGGGGCTACTATCAAGACCACTAAAATCTTTTTCAAAATTGTTTTCAGAAGTTGGAACCACAGTGGTTGTACTTAAAAGTTCCGGAGAGCGAGACTGATCCGACTGATTATTTTGAATTTTCCAAAATGGAATTATTCCTGGGGGATAAAGAGTATGCTCAAGGTAAATAAAACTGACGATTACTCCAGCTGCTAAAAATAAAGGAAAACATTTTTATTTAATTATTTTTGTTTTCCTAATTTATTTAAAAAAATTTTAATACCTCGAGGACCAATGCAGTATTGCTGGTTATTTAAAGAAATTCCTGAGAGAATCGGAAGTGGTTTTTGAAGAGGGAATTGAATTTTATAAAACAAGGACCTGCCTTGAGAAATTTCCTGAACGGATTCTCGTTTCGATTTGACAAGTTCCAAACGTCCTAAATTTTTCTAGAAAATAAAGAAAAGTTAGTTTTTAGAATACTTTTATATTTTTTCAGGGTTTTGTAGCCCTAGGCAGAAAAAAAGGCCAAGTGTCCATCCATCCGTCTTTATTTTTTTTCCCAGGAGGGGAAGTAAGGGAAAATAAGAGAAGTGGATGTAAGGAAAGTAAATGAAAGTGATAAAAAATAAGGGAAGGGAAGTAACGAAAATGAGAGAAGGGAAAGTAAGTAAAGAGACGGAAAATGAGGGGAAAGGAGTAAGTATTACTATGGAAAGTAAGGAATGAGTAAGTAGGGGAAGAGATGGGAAATAAAGGAAGAAGAGTAGGTGCAGCGAGGGAAAATAATAGATAGGGAAGTAAGTGAAGTTGAGAAAAAAAAGGAGAAAAAGTAGGCGAAGCAAGTAAAAAAAAAGACAAAGAAGTAAAGGAAAATAAGGGAAGGGAAGTAGGTGTAATCAAAAACAAAAGAGTAGACGAAGTAACGGGAAATTAAGACAGAGGAAGTAGGTGCTGCGAGGGAAAATGAGGGATGGATAGGTAGGGGGATTTAAGAGAAATGAGTAGAGAATAAGCAGAAGAAGCAAGGGGAAAAGATGTTAGGAAATTGAAGAAAAATTAAGAAAAATAATTCAGTGAAATAAGAAAAGGAAAACTCAGGGAAATGGACACAAATAATAAAAAGGGGAGCAGGTTCAGCAAAAAAAATGAGGTGTAGAAAAGTATGGAAATTTAAGAAAAAATAAGGGGAAAGAAGAAGGGGAAATAAAGAAAGAGAATTAGGTGTAATAAGCAGAGGAAAAATTGTGGAAGCGATGGGAAATAAAAAATAGGAAAGTAGGTGCAGCGAGGGGGAATAAGGGTGAAGAAGTAGGGAAAGTGAAGAAAGTCAATGGAAGTAAAGAGAGGAAAGTAGGGGAAGTGACGGAAAATGAAGGAAAAAGGATTAGGTGCAGCTAAATGACATTAGGGACGGAAAAGTAAAAAGAAGTTAACGGAAGTAAAGTGAAAGTGACAGAAAATGAATAAAAGGAGAGCAGGTGCAGCGAGGGGGAATTAGGAGTTGGAAAGTAGGGCAAGGGAGGGAAGTCAAGCGAAATGACAGGAGTCAAGTGAGGTAAATGACGGGTTATATAGAAAGAGGGATTAGGTGCAGCGAAGGAAAATAAGAAATAGAGAAGTAGGGAAAGTTAAGGAAAATGATGGGGGAATAAGTAGAGGAAGTGAGTGAAAAAGATCTTAGGGAGGTGAAGGGAAATAAGAAAAAAGAAGTAGTTGTAATGAAAGAAGGAACAGTAGGGGTAGTGGCAGGTGATAAAAAATGGAACAGTGGGTGAGGTAAATAGAGATTAGGGGTAGGGTGTAGGGAAATTTAAAAAGTAAATCAAAAGTGAAGAAGTCGGGAAAGCAAGGGGAAAAAATAGGGGTGGTGAAGGAAAGTAAGGGAAGACAATTAGATGTAATGAGTAAGGGAATAGTAAAGGAAGTGACAGGAAAGGAAGAAAGGGGGAGTAGGTGCAGCAAGGGTAAATGATAAATGGGAAATAAGGGGATTCAGGAAAAGTCAAGGGATAAGGTGCAGCAGAGGAAAATAAGAGATGAGCAAGTAGGAAAAGGTGAGAGAAATAAGAGGAGGATAAGCAGAGAAAGCGAGTGAGAGAGATGTCAGGGAAGTGAGAGAATATAAGGAAAGAGAAGTAGGTGTGATAAGAGGAGGAAAGTGAGGAAGTTGACAGAAAATGAAGGAAGGAAGAGTGCGTGCAGCGATTGGTGGTGAGGAGTGGGAAGTTAGGGAAGTTGAGGGAAAGGCGGGAAGAGAAGTAGGAAAAGCGAGGGAAAAGAAGTTAGGTCAGTAAGGGGAAATAAAGTAAGAGAATTAGGTGTGATTATTTGAAGAATATTAGAGGAGATGACGATAAATAAAGGAAGGGGAGTAGGTTCAGTGAGGGAACATAAGAGGTAGGAATGTAAAGAAAGTAGAGGAAGTCAAGGGAAGCGACGGGAAGAGAGTAGAAGAAGTAATGAGAGTCAAGCGAAATAAGGAGAGGAAAAGCAGGGGAAGCGATACGATGAGGAAATAGGAAAGTAAGGAGAGATAAAAAAAGAGAGATAGGTGTAATGAGATTACGAAAAGTAGGGAAAGTGACGGAAAAGGAAGGTATGGGAGTACGTGCAGTACGGGAAATATAGGTGGATAAGGAGGGGAAGTTTAGGAAAACGAGAGAAAATAAGGGAAGAAAAGGGTGTAATAAGAGGAGAAAAAGTAGGAGACGTGACCAGAAATAATGAAAGAGTAAGTAGGTGCAGGGAAGAGAAATGAAGGGTGCGAAAGTATAGGAAGTAAAGTAAAATAAGGAAGAAAAAGGTAGTGAAATAAAGGAAGAGAAGTAGTTATAATGAAAAAAGAAAAAGTAAGGGAAGTGACAAAAAATAAATAACAGGAAAGCAGATAAAGCAAGAAGGAATGAAGAGTTAGGAAGTAGGGCAAGTGAGGAAAGTCAAGCGAAATGACAGAAGTAAAGTGAGGTAAATAACGGGTAATATAGGAAGGGCGATTAGGTGCAGCAAAGGCAAGTGAGGGATAGGGAAGTAGAGAAAGTGAAGAAAAATAATTGGAGAATAAGTATAGGAAGTGAGTAAAAGAGATGTAAGGGAAGTAAAGGGAAATAAGAAAAGAGACGCAGTTGTAATAAAAGGAAGAAAAGTGGGAAAAGTGGCAGGAGGTAAAAAATGGAACAGTGGGTAAAGTAAATAGAGATGAGGGGTAGGATGTGGAAAAATTGGAAGGGTAAATCAAAAGTGAAGAAGTCGGGAAAGCAAGGGAAAAGAAGTAGGTGTAGTAAAGAGAAGTAAAGAAAGACAATTAGATGTAATAAGTTGAGGAATAGTAAAGGAAGTGACAGAAAACGAAAAAAGGGGGAGTAAGTGCAGCAAGGGTTAATGATAAATAGGAAATTAGGAAAATTAGGAAAAGTCCAGGGATCAGGTGCAGCAGAGGGAAACAAGGGATGGGCAAGTAGAGAAAGTTAAGGAAAATAAGAGGAGGATAAGCAGAGAAAGCGAGTGCAAGAGATGTCAGGTAAGTGAGAGAATATAAGGAAAGAGAAGTAGATGTAATAAGAAAAGGAAAAAACAGGAAGTAGGCAGAAAATAAAGAAAGGAAGAGTGCGTGCAGCGAATGGAGGTAAGGGGTGGGAAGTTAGAGAAGTTAAGGAAAAGGCGGGGAGGAGAAGTAGAAAAATCGAGGGAAAATAAGTTAAGGTAGTGAGTGGAAATAAGGTAAGAGAATTAGGTGTAGTAATTTAGAGAATTTTAGAGGAAGTGACGGGAAATAAAAAAAGGGAAGTTGGTTCAGGTGGGGAAATTAGAGTTAGGGGGTGGAGGAAGTAGGAAAAGCGACGGGAGTAGAGTTAAAAAAGTAATTGGAAGTTGAGCAAAATAAGAGGAGGAAAAGCAGTGGGAGCGATGGAAAAAAGATATAGGAAAGTAAGGAAAAATAAGGAAAGAGAGATAGGTGTAATGAGATTACGAAAAGTAGGGGAAGTGACGGGAAAGGAAGGTATGAGAGTACGTGCAGTAACGCGAAGTATAGGTAGATAAGGAGGGTAAGCTTAGGAAAAGGAGGGGAAAAGTGAGAGAAAAGAGGGGAAATAAGGGAAGAAAAGGGTGTAATAAGGAGAGGGAAAGTAGTGAAAGTGACGAGAAATGAAGGGATGGAAGCAGGTGTAGCAAGGGGAAATGTAGAGTAGGACAGTAGGGAATGTTGAGGAATGCAAGGAGTGGAAAAGTAAAGTGAGTCATTAAGTAGAAGCAGAGAAAGAAAGTGGAAGAGAAGTTGGAGGACTAAGGGCAAATAGGCAAACAAAAACTGTGGAAAATTAGAAGTCGAGAATGAGGGAAATAGGGAAGAGAAAGTAGGAGAAGTGAGGCGAAATGAGAGGAGGGGAAATATGGAAAATAATTAAAAGTGCGACAGGGTAGTAAGAGAATGTGGGAGGAACGCTAGTATGATATTGCGGATGAGTAGGGAAAGGGGAGTGTTGACTAGGATAGTAAAGAGATAGGAAGTAGTGGATAAAGAAGTTGCGGAAGGTAGGAAAGCAATAGATAAGTTGAAGGGAGGAGAAGTAGGGTAGGAGAGTTGTAAGAAGGAGGATTAGGAAAGGAATAGGTTTGAATGACCTAATTAACGTATTGATAGGCCACGAAACCCTTTAATTACTAAATTACTTTAATTTAAAAATTACTTTAATCACTAATTTTTTGTTGATTAGTGTTCCTTACTTTAGAAAGAGGTACAGGAACACTGAGAGTGACTTTTAGCATCAGAGGAACTCCCTTTGGTGGTGACGGAATTTCTACAATTCCTATAATCTGGTTGCAAGACTCTTGATAATAACGAAAATATTTTGGACATGGTGATTGGCAAAGTACAACAGTAAATATTTGCAGAAATAAAATTTTTAGAGGGAAGTTTACCATCCTGAATTTTAATTAAAAATTACTTTATGGAAATAAATTTTATTTTTAAGGATTAAGGAATGAAAAAACAATTTTTTTCAAACTCTAAATTTAAAAAACTGAAGTAATCTTTCTGAGAAGCAAGTTTAAGTCTAAAATAAAGGCAGAATGAAAAAAATTGAAAATTAAAATAAAATACATAGTATGTTCAATTTAGAATAATTGTAAAATATTTATAAAATGTTTTTTTTTAAGATAAAGTTAAATGTGTAATTTTTTTAGCTTTGATGAAAAAACATGCTGTTTTTTCTGCAGTGAAAAAAACTTTTCTTGGTGCCGAACGCTGTCCAAAATAACGAAAAAAGTACAAAAATCCCAAAGTTCTAGAATCGGGAAAAATTTGTTGCTCCATGAAAAAAAAAATAATAGCATGTTTGATTAGTACAAGCTGAAGACTTGACAAATATTGCTAAAATTATAAAATTTAAGAAACATAAAAAATGCGAATTGGAAAATTGACGAATAATAAGATGCCAAAGCACTTTAAAATACTAACAAATTTATTTTTTTCCAAATAATAAAATATCCCATACTAGCGAATTTCCGAATATAAACAATTAAAGAAATTGTGTTTTAATAAATCTGAATAATTAAATTAAAAAATATAATTATGAAGTAATTTGTTCCAAACAAAAAATTTGGGACAACTTAAAAAGTACTGGCGAAAAAAATACTCTGAAAAAAAAATTTCGAAATAAAAAATTCCTAAGCAATTTATAATATTTCTGAATCTTGGAATTCCCGAAAGAAAAATTTGTAATATCTTAAATTCCCAAATAAATAAAATTACCGATACTGTGAAATTCCCGAACACAAAAAAAAAAGATTTTTCAATAAATATTATTTATGTATAAAAAATACAATAATCCAATTTTTTATTTAACAACAAATTTTTTAATGCTTAAAGTTCTCTAAAATAATTGTTTAAATTTGAGATAATAATAATTGTGTAAAAAATTGTATAAGAAACTTAATTTAAAGACACATGCGCCTCGAATGAAGAAAGAAACTTTTTCCTAAATTTTTTTTTAATCTAATAACATTTTCCGAATAAACTTTGAGGAATATAATACAGTACTTATTTACCTTGAAGTTTATTATTTTTTTAAATTAATAAATCGATTTTAAGAACATTTATTGTAAAGTTTTTTAAACACTGCACATTTTCAAACAAAATTTTTTATTCAGAAGTATATTTTTTCAACTATTTCGAAAAATTTAATTTTTTGGTAACATTTCAAACTGTCGAGAATTTTATTATTTAGGAAAAATTCCAATTTGAAATTTTGATATTTCGGCAATTTTATAACTTCGTAAATTTTCTAATTCGTGAATTTCACAGTGTCGAAAATTTTATTCATTAGGATTTTTGCGTCATCACAATTTTTTGTTGCGAATTTAAGGAAATAAAAAAATCCCGAAAAAAAACATTTTCGACATTGTAAATTCTTTGAACAATGAAATTTCTAAATAATAAAATTCCCA
>JAUELO010000242.1:88175-103454 GCA_032357855.1 Amphibolips quercusostensackenii | reverse complement strand
TATCCACAAACCACTCTGGAATAGTTTCTTACGACTTTAGATATAAGGTGAAAATGCGGTCCAGATGCTGGTGGGTTGAAAAAAAACTTCTTTCACCAGAAAGTCTCGATACCATCTGGTCTCAAAATTAAATAGTTTCTTATGAATCTTAATACTTCTTTCACCTTTTGGGTGGTGATAGGTAGGCATTTCTCCTAAGGTGTTATAAAAGCACTTCACAGCTCCTTAAAGCTATTGATGTTCCCTAAGTCTTCTATCAGTGGATGCTGAACTTTATGCATCAAGGAAGGCGCCAAGGAAGCAGTTGGCTACCAAGGCTGCCAGAAAAGTGCTTCCGCCACAGGAGTCAAGAAACCTCACCGTTATAGGCCAGAAACCGTTGCTCTTCGTGAGATTTGTCGTTAACAAAAAAGCTCTGAGGCTTTGATCCGTAAGCTTCCCTTTCAACGTCTTGTACGTGCAATTGCTCACGACTTTGAAACTGACTTGCGTTTCCAGAGCTTCGCTGTGATGGCTCTTCAGGAAGCCAGTGAAGCTCACTTGGCTGGACTTTTCAAAAAAACTAACTTGTGCGCTATTCACGGCAAGAGAGTGACCATCATGCATAAAGAGGACAGATCTACAGTTTGCGCGCGAACTATCGAACCTTGTCAGTAAAATTTCCGCCAGGTGTTATGTAGTCAAGCACACACTGAACGTAGGAAGCTTACTTTCTTGCCCAGCCTATCTATGTGGTGAATTGATGCATGCGTCTTTTAGTCTTATGATCAAGTGTTGGTTTGTTATTATAAACAGATGTCAATTTTTTTATAAATTGGTCATATTTATGTGACAATAGATCAATTTCAAATTAGCGTTGATGAAAATACAGCAGCACTCGTGTTTGATTTTCCGATTTAAAAAAGCTTTAAGATTTCTGTAGATGTATTTATAATTGAAGTATTGGTTCAAAGAACGCTGTATGAACAGCGGCGAAAAAATGTTAAATTTCATGCTTAATAAGGATTTTGAAAGTTTAGCTTAATTTTATAGATTCTACTCCATTTAGTCTATCAAAAAGTCTGGCCAAAAAATTTAATTACATTTTACATTTTTTATTTATTTTTATTGTGTGAATGTATACCATAGATGAACTTTCAGATCACAGTGTCGGCCAGAGCAATACATGCATAATCAGCATGCTCGCAACACCGTATATAAACAGAAAAAAATTACGCTTTTACATATTTTAGGTTGCCTTGGTAGTTTTTCGCCGCATAATAGATGATTTTTTTTTTCAAAAGTCAGTTGCTTCTGAGTTTTGTAAAACAAATCGCAGTTTGTTTACAATAGAACTATTCCAGCTAGACATAGTAGATGGCGTCAAAATTATATTCTTCCTAACCTTGTTAAGACATTCGCTAAAATAAATTTAATTTTTAACTGTTTCAAAATTTATCTGAAGCACATTGTATCTTTTGTTTTTTCTGTATTTTCAACAAGTGTCCATGTTTTAAGATTATTTTTTGTGATTCCTGCTGTGTCTGCGACTCAACCAGGATGCTAAGGTCCTAGGATTAACCCTAGGTGTGTCCTGATGTCGACTAAAACTAGAAATATTTTCTGATTCATCGGGTTCAATAGAAAGTCGAGCCACTTGAAGGTTGACTGTGTTGCCTTGCACATTTGGATTATCGCGCAACCCTAATCTCAGAGGTTGATGATCAGGTGGGTCATGTTGGTCAGACCGTATGCCGGGATGATGAACCAATGGTCTCTGGTCTATAAGATTACGCCGTGCCAGTTGAGCGGCTTCTCGTTCTATCTCGTACGCCTGTACAGCGCGAAGAGCACTTTCAGTGACCCAGGAACCCACTTGTTCCGCACGAGCCCACAGAGCTATTTCCTCTTGCCACTCATCGGTGGTGACGTGCTGAACCTCGTACTCTGTTGCATCGCCGCTGGGCTCCTTTAGTAAAGTAATTCGCCATCCCATGAGTAATGGAAAAAGAATACGATCTTGACGCTTCGCAATGAGTCTACGACGGAACCTTACTTCTTGACCAACGTCAGGAATCCAGAGTCCTAGTATATCATTTATAGGAGGAGGAGGAGATGGTACAACTCTACGTGCCAAAAAGGCGCGGTTTCTACTTCCTTGTGAACTTGAATCTATAAAAGTACGATGAAAATGTATAAAGTTTAATGAGAGAGCAATATTTGATGTTGGTATTGATTTACCGGAACCAGGCTATGCTGTTGGTAAAAAAGAGATGAAAAGAAAAAAAAATTAAATAGGAATACATCTCCCTTACATCCTTAACTACTAATTTTGTGAGGTGTACGTGTAAATGTTTTTTATATCTCTTTGTTACATTTTTTCTCCAGGCGTGAACTGTTTGCAAAAGTTCGGGTTAGGTCAAAAGAACTCTTGATGAAAACTGTACACCATCAACGTTCTCCATGGTTGTATCTACAAAACGAAATAGGAGTAGGGTAACCAAAAAAAGTATTTATTTGTCATTGTCTCGCCCCCTTGTTTTTATTAATTTGGTGCAAAACTGATTGTAGTAGCAGTGGTAGGAAGGAACTCCTGGAATTCGCAAAATGGTGAGATTAATTACGAATACCGTAATTTTAATTTTAATTCACAATGATATTGTAAAAGTATGATAAAAACTACAAAAAGAAGTTATACTAAAACTATGCAAGGAAAAAAGTTTTGTCACGTGCGCTTTATAGCATAGTACCTTCTACAAAAACTAATTAATATTTTCGCTGCAGTCATATATGTTAAGTATCTGATGTATTCTACTTACTAATAGAGATAAAGAAAACTGCTAAGGTTATAAAGAAAGTAGCAATAGTGGTCCTCATTATGACGAAATACAGAAGTCAGTTTCTTCAAGAATTTGCTGAAGAGTACTAACTGATGACGAGAAAAATAACACTTGTTTTTGACGATTTATATACTTAAGCCGTTATCTTGTTTACTCGAAATGATCTGATGATCAAATGGTCTGTAGAAGTTTTCTACACAACACTGTCAAGATATATTTTTTTATAGTAAATTCCATAATATCTGGAATTTCGTGTAATACATAAAGTACATTTTTTCCCTAAAATAACATGGTAGTTAAATAAATCTTACGCCTATCGGCTTAAAATAAAGAATCCAAACAGAATCCAAGGAAAAAGGAAGAAGATTTTCTTAATAAGTCCTAGGTATTTCATTATTTTACATAATTCTTTTAAATAAGCCACTAAACATTAAAAAATGTCCACTATTTGAAAAGCTTTTCATAATTTAACATACAAAATATATCATAATTTAAATTTTGATTTTTTGCAAAATCTTTTTAAAGAATTGACCAATGCTCATTAGTATGCTAGAATTATTAAATGAAATTAAAGAAAAAATTCAAGAACGACAAAATAGAACGTAATTATTATGGAATAAAATCTTTCTGAAAACGCAACAATTCATGACCGTTGACGAAAAATTGTTTAAAATTATATTAATTCTTCGAATAATGAATAACATTCAAATATTTAACGATACAGAAAATACTTCGCTAAACAAATTTGGAAAAAGAATCTGATTTTTTGATTGGATTTCGATTGAAATATACAATTATTTTATAATAAATTGTCTAAAAAAAAAACTAATTTAAAAAAAGTACAAATTGTTTAGAGAATAGGATAGTATTATTTGAATGACGTAGATATTCAAAATTAAACGTTGATTAGCGAAAATTACTCAATTTTGCAGCACATCTTAATATTATCTAATTTTGTGTTTATTTCTTGATTATTTTTACAGAAAAATAAATCAAATCTGTGAAATTGTTCTTTTGACGTTAATTATGCGTTAATCAAATTTAAATATATAATAACTTGAAAACTCCTTATATTTGTAGGGCTGACGTAAGGTATTTACATGTTTCACAACTCTCCCTGCTGTTGTTTCAATGAAATGAAAAATGTTACACAATCGCGTTCTTCTTATAAACGTTTCTGTTTGTTCCCGATTTTTAAATTTTCACGCAATAACATTTAAATATAATATGTTGGTAGAGCTGACGTAGTATCTTTATAAACTTTGCAGTACTGTCTTTTTATTATTTAAATATAGTGGAAAATGTTACACAAACACATTATTTTATTAAATTTATCTATTTCTCATTGGTTTCAAACAAATTAGTTTAGATGGCTATTGATTCTCAAAATCATATTTTTTTGCTTTCAGGTTGAAAGAAAATAAATTTGTTTCAAAAAAAATCTCTTACCAGCAAACATTATCCATTTGCAATAATTTTTACCCAACCTTGCAGTAAAATCAGTTAATATTAACTTATGTCCAAAAGACCACGCAATTACCTATCGATATAACATGTCATTACTTTCAATGTCCTCACTTTCACTCACTGTCACTAGTTTCCTTTCCACACTAAACAACCCCCTTATTTACCCTATTTTCCACCCCTCCACTTCCTTGCTTCTCCTTTATTTACTTTCCTGATCCTCAACTCTACTACATTCATTCCCCACGCATCCCACCACCGCAATTTCTCACCCTCTCATTTCTCTTAATTTTTCCTCTTCTTCAACCAAACCCCTAACATTATTTACATTCCTTACTTATCCTACTTTCTACCCCTTTACTTCCAATTCCGTCACTTCCCTCACTTCTCCATCTTCTACTCCTCCTAATTCCACTTCCATACTTCGCAACCCCTCCCTTCCCTTACTTCTCCTTCGTCCATTTTTCTTCTCCTCAGTCCTCCATTTTTCATTTCCCATGCATTTCACCCCCTCGATTTTTCGCCCCCTTCACTTCTCTTACTCTTCCTTCCACTACATCTCAACTTCTTACATTTTTCACATCCCACACTTCTTCTTTCGATTTCCACACTTTCCTTACTTTTCTCCCTCCACTTTTCCTTAATCTTCTTCCCTTCCTCTCACATCCCATACTTACACTTCCTTCTCCTTCTTCCCAACCCTTTAAATCCCATCCTTTCAATTACGTCACTTTTCTTACTTCAACTTCCTCTACTCTCCCTAATTCCATTCCCATACTTTTTACGCATTTACTTTCTTTCTCTTCAGTTTCCCTACTTTCATTTCCCACGCATCCTACCACCGTAATTTCTCATACCCTCTACTTCTCTTAGTTCTTTCTATTCCACATTTCAACCTTTAATATTCTTTGCATCATTCATCTTCCCTACTTTCCATTTCCACACTTTCCTTACTTTCCTTGCTCTACTTTTTGTTGTTCAATTTCCCTTCTTCTCACATCCCATACTTTCACTTCCTTCTCCTACTTCCCAACCCTTCACATCCCATACTTTCAAACACATTACTTTCTTTACTTCTACTTTCTCTACTTCCGATTATTCCATTCCTATACTTCTTTCTTTCTCCCTTCCCTTACTTCTTCTGCATCCATTTTTTCTCTCCTTCATTCCTTTACTTTCATTCTTCAAGCTTCCCACCATTGCACTTTTTTACCCACGTTACTTCTCTTCCTTCTCTCTATTCTACATCCCAACCCTTAACATTCTTCACATCCAAAAATCTCCTACTTTTTACCCCCTCACTTTCCTAACTTCTCCTTTATCTACTTTTTCGTTACTCACATCTTTTACTTACATTCACTTCTCCTACTTTCCAACCTCACACATCTCAACCTTCCTTTTTTTATTACTTTCTTCACTTCTCCATCTTCTACTTGCCCTTATTCCATTTCCATAATTCTCTTACTCCTCATCCCGTTCCTTTCCTTACTTCTTTGTCATCCATATAAATTTCATTTATAAGAATAATATAGATCGAAATAAAGCGTAAAAATGAATAAAATGAAAATTTCTTCACCTATAAAATATTTTTACTTTGAATTATTTTGTCTTTCCGTAAGTAGGTGATTGGACATATGCGAAAGCTGTTACAGCCAAAAAATTTTAATTTTTGCTGCAACACTGACTAGTAACTGTAATATGCTTTCACAGTAGGTGACAGCTTATGTGGTCATTTAAAATTACTTAATAATGCATTACCAATGATAAGTCTCCTGCGGTCGATAAGAAGGAAAGCGCAAGTTAATCAAACGGTGTAATACCATGAGTATACTGCAGTAACTAGCCATCGGTAACACAGAAATGCATAGGTAACTTAATCAACTTAAGAGCTATATACCATATCATCTTAGCAGAGATTAAGGAAATAATGTATTATCATGGAATATAGACTAATTGTAATCAAATAGATGATAAAATAACGATTACCAATGTAATCAAAATAGATACAAACACATATTGAATGTGCCAGCATATATAACTTAGAAATAAGAAACCAGGTATAAAAGAGCAACAAAAGAGTAAAAAAAAACAATCATCTATCGTTAACCAATGTACCAATCGAAACAGTCAAGACTAAGTTAACTTGAAACATCAGGAAAATGATGAAAGAGCAAGTACGTGTCATTTCTAACTTTAACAATTTATACGTGCTGATCGCATCCGTATTAAATTGTACGTGCTATTTGAATCTTTGACGATTTGCTTGTGCCATTTGTAACTTTCTTAAATTGTGCGTGCCGTTTTTACCTTTCGCTATTTGTACGTGACTTTTGAAGAAGCCTTTTCCTATATAAACCCCAGACTCACAGCTGGTGGTTGTCTTATGTTCTCAACCGTCATACAGTACACTTGAATCTACGAAGTACAAACCGCTCTGATTGAGTCACGTGCTATTACCTCATTGCAAAATAGTGAACGTAGTCGTGACTGTTGAACAAAGGTTCTTCGACTGAGATTTTCAGTCGCCGTAGAGTCTCACAAAAAAACTTAAATTTAAAATCACCTTTCGGTTCTGCGGTCAGGATAATTCTTATTAACGTTCAGTAGTATTCCACCGCTGCCCTACAATTAAAGAAGATTAAACGACATAACACCTGGTAGAGTTCCGTCACTGCTCTGCAAATTGTATAGAGATAAAATCGGCATAAAATCCGGTAGAGTTCCGTCGGTGCGCGTAGTTTTCGTTTTAATCGTAAAATATAAAATTAAAAAATTTAATTTTTGGACAAACGATGCAAGCAACAAAAAAATGAGATGACAAAAATTGCTCATCCAAAAAAAAGAGCTACAAGTTTCTTATAAACTCTTGTTATAAAAATATATTCAAAATTAAAAAATTAACTGTTTGAAAAAACGGCACATGCTATAATAAAATTTTATTTGACAAAATTTGTTGCCTAAATTATGTCTACAAGCTCGAAAGCACTTTACGCTAGGATGCGTATTTTTAGTTAAAATCATAAAGAATAACATTGAAAATAAGCAAATTCAATTTATGGAAAAACGACGCAAGCTGCGATTAAATATATTAAATAACAAATTTTTTTTATAGGATGTGCACTTTTTTATCATAAAAACAAGACATAGTAGCCAAGAATAAAATTAAATGCAAAATTAGAAACAATTATTAAAGTAATCATGCTAAATAAAATTTGTTTTTTATTTTACAATATCTAAGTAAGCAATCTCAGGTCGTGATACATAAATAAATGTAATATGCATTTGATAATAGTTTTGAGTATGATGTAAAAAAGTTCACATTCTAGACGAAATCAAGTGCGATGCGGAAGAGCTTCAACGAAAGAGGATTCACAATCATCTAATTACAGTTTTTGATGCTTTGATCTTTAGTTTGAAAAGGTCTGTGCACAAATGTGAGGAAGATACAAATACCGAGCGCGCAGTGCAAAGTAAATATATTATTGAGCGCGAAGCGCGAGCATTAACAGTCGCACGTTGGCAGATTTTATTCTACAGCAAGAATGAGTGCAAGATTTTCAAAAATTTCATTCTACCTATTTTTTTTAGATAGGATGTCTATGTATAATCTTAGCAGTCCAGGAAAAAGAGAAAAATTGTTTTTCCTAAAAGTTTATTTTATTTAATAATTTCTGCAAAAAAATATGCGTGATCTAAAACGAATATGACAATTTTAAGCCAAACAACGCACAATATGAAAAAAAGTTATCAAAAGAAAAAAGTTGCTATTCAAACCACCTACAAGATTGTAATAACAACCTTATGAATTGGTTTAAAAAATCAAATATTTGAATTTTGATCGCACAAAAAAATGACAACAAAACGAAAATTTTATTTTGAGGTAAAACTGTGCAAAATAGAAGAAAATAAGAATTAAAAAAATTTTGTATCCAAAAAACATCTACATATTTTTTATTACTGACATTTTTATAGGATTCATAGTTTTTGTTTTATTCGTTAAAAACAACATTAAAAACAAAAATACAATTTTTGGACATACGACTCAAGCTGCGTAAAAAATACACAAAAGTTTACACACGAAAAAGATCTATAAATTTGTTGATAATCATTTTTTGATCAAAAGCGTTGTTTTTGTTTTAGCCGTAAAGAAAAAATTAAGAATAAAAGAATTGAATTTTTGGACAAACAACACAAGCTATGAAAATGATTAATAGACAAACGTTGCTTACTACAAAAATAGCTACTAATTTCTTCTCAAAAAATTTTTCAGCAGGCATGTAGTTTTTGTTTCAATCGTAAAATATAACATGAAAATGAAAAATATTAAATTTTTGAAAAAACTACACAAAAGAGGAAAAAATGAAGACAAATGTTCCACTGAAAAATATTTACAAATTTTTTATAAACTTTCGTTATGAAAATACAATATAAAAAAAAAATTACTTTTTCAGAAACGACACAAGCTACAATAACATTTTATTTAACAAATTTTTTGCCTGAAGAATATCTACAAATTTTCTTAAGAACACTTTACGCCAAAGTACAGAAATAAATGTAGGAAAATTTGCATTTTGAAGAAAATCAAGTGCGAAGTAGCAGATACGTGATGAAAATGAGTTTGTTAAAGCCGGAGGAGCTCCAACAAAAGAGAATTCACAATCGACAAAAAAAGTTGCCAATGCTTTAACCTAGGTGAAGGCAGATTTTTTTTTGTTTCAATTTAATTATTTAATTTAAAATTAACTTTCTGATGAAAAATCATATTTTTTGGACGCAGAATTACTTCTTTTGTAGAAAATTCATTTTTAGCTTTTGTTGATTTAACTGTTTGATTTCAAATTAGGTCTTTCGTGAAAAATGTATCTTCCTTAGTTCAAAATTCAACAGTTTTGTTAAAAATTCGTCTGTTCGATCAAAAATTCGATTATTTGGCATAAAATTATTTTTTTTGTGAAAATTGATCTCTTTGGCTTCATTTTTTAACACTTTGGTAAAAAATTAAACTATTTAGTTAAAAATGAACTATTTCGTTGGAAATTTACCTTTTTTTATTCAAATTTTAACTGTTTGTAACTTAACTTAACTTAACTTTTCGTAAAATAATTTTTTGTTTCAGATGAAAATGCTGCATTTTTACAAAAATTTAATTTGTTTTGGTTGGAATTGAATTCTTTAGTTTTAAAATAACTTTTTGATAAAAAATAATATTCCTAGATTTAAAATTCAACTCTCATGTAGAAAATTAGCTTTTTGTCTTAAAAATTCAACAGTTTCATTAAATTTATTTCTTATTCAGTGAAAAATCATTCTTACGAAACTGCGCACCTTTTTCTTAATTTATTTATATCTTTATAGAGGATTTCTTTAAATATTTTGAAAATTTTTGACATATTTAAAACATAAAACTGATAACATAACATTTTTTACTGATCCTGAGAGAGTAAAAAATTCCGAAATTAAATTAATCTTTTTTTGTTGAAAATTCGTTTCTTTTTTGTCTCGAAAATTCAACAATATACTTGATTTTTCTTCCTTTTAAGTAAAAAATATTTCTTAGTTAAAAATTCGTGTTTTTTTATTTTGAAATTTAACAATTTAGTTTAATTTTTTTTTACTAAAAAAATCTGTTATACTTGAAGATTCAACTATTTGATTAAGATTTTTTTTTTTGTTCTAAAATTCATATCATATTATAGAATTTTAATTTGATTAGAAATTTAGTGATTTGGTTAAAAATTACCTTGTTGTTGGAAAATCATATTTTTAAGTTACAAATTCAACTCTTTGAAAAAAAATTCGTCTTTTTCGCTTAAGATTCAAAAATTTAGTTTAATTTTTTTCTGCTTGACTTAAAAATACTTCTTATTTAAAAATTCAACACTTTTGTTAAAAATTCGTCTTTTTGGTATAAAATTCATCTCTTTTCGTAGAACTCTTTTTTTTCTTGTTAAAATTAATCTGTTTTGATTGAAAGTTCAGTTATTTAGGTAAAAATAAACTTTCTGTTAAAAAATCATATTAGTGGAATTTTTTTCTTCTTTATTGAAAAATCTTTCTCAGTTGAAAGTTCAAGGCTTTTGTTGATTTTTTTTTCATTTGTTTGAAAGTTTAACTTTTTTCGTAGACATTTTTTAAATGTTCAAAATGCAGTTTTTTATTGGAAGAAAATTATCTTTTTTTGTTGGAATTTAATTACTTAGTTGAAAATTAACATTTCGTTAAAAATTTATATTTTCGTGTTAAAAATTCAACTTTTTTGTGAAAAATTCATCTTTATGTCTTGCAAATTGTTTTTTCTTTAAAAAATAATCTGTTGTAATTGAAAATTTGATTATTTGTTTAAAAATTTACTTTTTGCTAAAAAATGTTATTATATTAAAAGCTAAGAGAGTCTAGAGAAAAGCTTGGTAGAAAGTACTTTTAAGAGGAGTAATAGGACACGTACATCACCACCATAAAAAAGGAGCAAAAGTCCTAATTGGAGGTGCCATCAATTCTGTTAGGTTAGACTAGAAGACTGAGGAAGCACGGGAGAAGGAGTAAAGGATCGATTTAAATGTATCAACAAGGACCTAAAGATCAGCGACGATAAATGGGAGAAGGAGATGAAAGAGCTGAAAAAGAAAGTAAAAGGATTAGAGAGAGAAAGAGGTGGTGTCGATAAGAAAAGACAAAGAAGATTAAAAGAAACAGATGAACAAGGAGATCAGGTACTATAAGGAAAGGACGAAAAAAAGTCTTTAGAAGGTGAAGAGGAGGTAGGACATGAAAGTAGGGGACAGGCTAAAGGGCGAACAGAAAGGTATTTGGAAAAGGGTAGCAAATATGATTAAAGAAAAAGTGGAAAAGCGTGGTAATAAAAAGTAAGGGCTTGAAGCTAAAGAGCGAGGAAGAAAGAAAGTGCGTGAAATCGATGCTACAAAGCATAAGGTTGATTAAAGGAAAGGTAGGAAAAGTTAGACTGGAGAGTACAAAGGAAAAGAAAGGGGCGGCTGTGGAGCTGGAGACCTTGGAAGAGAAGTTGGGGTTAATGCCAAATTGAAATAGTATTGAGGATAAGAGGGTTTTCAATGATCACAATTTAAAGATAAAGGAAATGGAGGTGCAGAGATTCTTAAATAACAGTGCTAGAAGGGAAAGCGGCGAAGATTGTGTTTTAAAATATAAAAATAGACCAGAAAATGTGGGTGTGGGACAAGGAAAAAGACGTGCTGAAGGAAATGCAATAACATTTGTTCCGTAGAATGTAGGGGATTGGGGTTAAATAAGGGTAAAGTACTGAAAGTACCTTACTGAAACGTATCAGGAGTATAGAAAAAAATATGAGGAGTTCTGGAGGTATATAAAGAAATTTGATGTTGTGGGACTGGTCGAGACTTGATCAGAGAGAAAGGAATAAGATAGAAGAGAGCCAAAGCAGCCAAGGGGATATAGGTGAGGACTTGAAGGAGGCGGTCACAGTGATGAAGAAAGGAAGGGCTAGTGGGGGATTATAACGGGTATTAGAAATAGATCAGAGAAAGAAGTTCATAGAAAGAGGAAAGGCTTTCAAATAAGGGCAGTAAACATAGGAAGGTTTACGTGTAATTTTGTGACAGTGTTCAATAAGGATAAAATGCGAAGAATTAAAGGAGGGGTGGAAGACTTGATAGGTGAAAGAGAGGTGGGTACGGTCATACTGGAGGGAGACTTTAATGCCAGGATAGAAAAGAAAGGGGGCCTTTACAGAGTTGGAGAATTCTTCTAAGAAAATCAAAGAATATTATCATAAATATGTATGTATAAGTATGAAACAGAGGACAAAGAGGGAAAATACACATAAGTTAAAAACTTGTAAGACAAATTGGGACGTGTGAAAGATAATAAATAGGTTTAGGAATGTTAGAGTGGGCATAGGCGAAAAAATAGGGAGTGCGGAGTGTGAGAAGATTTTTAAAGAATCATTTCAGAGTTCAGATTCAAGGTAGAGAGATAATGAGAGTAGAAGAACGAAGAGTGCAGAGATAAAAGAGCTGAATGACGAGTAGATAGGCGAACAGATAAGAAAGTTAAGAAGGTCAAATGCAGCAACTCTGGATGCGGTAGAGAACAAAGCGCGGCTGTTTAGCACACAAGAGGTTAAGGAGAGGCTAAATGAGCAAGCAAAGAAAGTATCGAGGGGCTGAGAGATTTCCATGAGAGTGGAGAGAGGGGTTAATAGTGTCACTTTATAAGGAAGGAGATAAGAACAGGTGGGAAAATTATAGAGGGATAGCGCTAATGAAAACGGCGTATAAAGTATACGCGATGGTAGCGGTGGAAAGGCTGCAAAAGAATGTCGAGGGAAAGGTATAGTGCCGAAGACGCAGGCGGGCTTTAGGGCGGGTAGAAGTACTATTGAAAATATCTACGTTCTACAGCACATGTTGGATAGATAATTAGCGAAGAAGGGGTCAACAATGTTTGCGATTTTTGTATATCTCAAAGGCGAACTTTCTTCGGTGAATACGGAAAGGTTCTGGAGGGCTATGTAGAAAAGGAAAGTAGAGAGAGGCCTGATCAAGAGTTCAAGAGAGATATATTAGGAGACAAGAAAAAAATGGGGAGGGGATTTCGGAGGGATTCTAGATCAATAAGGGGTTAAGGCAAGGGTGTCCGCTTAGCTCAACGCTTTCTAAGATTTTAATTGCGGATATAGAAAGTGAGCTAGAGGCCGGACTGGTAGTAGGAGTAAGGATAGGAAGAGTTACATTTTGGTCACTCGCATATACAATGACAAAGTGTTACTGGCAAAAAGTGAGGATGCCTTAAAGGAGATAACGAAGACGTTAAGAAGATACCTGGATAAGAACAGGTAAGAGGTGAATGCGGAAAAGTCTAAGATTATGGTGTTTGAAAAATAAATTTGAAGGGATAAGGGAGAGGAGTGAAAGTTGTAGGAAAAGGCGGTGCAGATGGAGGAAGGATTTGTGTACCTGGAACTTTTGTTTCGGAGAAATGAGGGATTGGATAGGCACATAAAAGAGGAAGTGAGGAGGGCAAATGTGGTAAGGACAGGTTTAGGGGTTGGGAAAGAAATTATTCGCAGATGATTTTGCGAGGGGAATGAAATCGTTCAACTTACTAGTGATGAGTGTGCTATTGTATGGAGTAGAAGTGCGGGGGTGTAAAGAAAGTAAAGAGGTAAATAGGACACATGAGAGGTATGTAAAGTGGATATAAGGGTTCGCAAGGGACACGCATAATTATATTGTCAGGAGGTAGACGGGGAGAACGCGTTTAGGGATTCTAATGGGAAGTCAAGCGTGTAAATTTAAGGAGTAATTTTTGAAAGAGAGAGGAACTAAGCTGGTGAGTGTTGCTGGGAGAAGGAGAACAGGAAAGAAAGTGGAAATATAAAGGTTGGAAGGCAGCAGGTAAGGAGAGAATTAGAGAGTCAAGCTTTTGCGGGAACTGTAGGTGGATCATGCCAAAAGAAAAAAAGCGCAAACGGATTAGGATAAGCATAGAGGTATCAAAACATAAAAGATGGGGCAAGAGGGCAGTAGCATGGGTGGAGGGGCTGTTGGGTAAGATAGGGGAGAAGAAAGAGGAGGAGAAAGAGGAATGGAGAAGTGAAGATTGTAAATACAAGAGAAAGTAGATATAAGTATACTCCAAATATTGTAAATAGTAAATGAGTATTAGATATTAGCCGCGTCGATAAGCTCGAGCTGTCTTAGAGATAGTGTATGAACGTATGCTAAATTTTTAAGTTAGTTTTTAAGAAAATTCTGTGAGAAATTAGAAGTGTAAGCAATTCATTTTTTTAAGTTTGGTAGTAATTCGGGTTTGAAGCCCCAGGTTTCCCCTATTGCGCATCTGCAGGCTTAAAAAAGCCATTTCAGCTTTTTTTACCATTGCGTCAACATAAAGTTTCCAGGTTAATTTAAGGTAAACTATTTCCTCTTGATACTTTGCATATCGTGAAAATTCTACTTTCCTACCGTAGAACTTAAGATTTGTGAGCGCAGTAAGTTTTCTTTTTTTAATAAAATGCATGAGCTCCGTCTTGTCCGAGTTATCGTAAAAACATGTCAGCTACATAGCTCTGAGTAGAAAAAACGGATCAGTTTAAAACATGAATCAGGTTACCAATGACAAGCGCCCACTTGATTGATGAAAGAAGTCCTCCCTATATTCATCCTCTTGAAATTGTAACATTCACTCCATTACTATGTAGTGAAGTATGTACCGTTTTGCTTTTTAACATGGAGTGCATCCACCTATTTACGGTGTTACCAATTTTGTGTGTTTAAGCAGAACCGTATAAAGATTAAGTTGAGGTGTTACTAAATGCTCCCTCTACAATACTGCTGTAATTTGGAAAAACAGCGTTAAGTGCAATTCAGATAATACCATTGGAATGTATTACATTGCTAAGCATGCCTGAAAGATGCCGCACAATGAACCCGTCAGGGATTGCAATCCTTCTTTAAATTAGTACTGAGAATATTTTATAATCTAAATTGAGGATCCCGTCCCTTCAAATTTTAGGTCTATCGGCTGTCTATCTATCTTTCTATAATCCGATAGGGGCGTATCCGACGAGACACATTATCTCTTGAAAACTTTGGTATTATTAAACACAAAGTCAAATTAATTACCTCGTGACATGTAGATGTCACAAAAGTAGGTGAATCACCCCGATTCAATAAAAATGAATCAGTCGTTAAAAGGTGATCTAATAAAACCTCACCCCTGTAGTTGGTGTCCTCACTACCGCAAGTCGAATGATGTGCATTAACATCACATCTGATTAGCAATGGCTATTCTTTAATACATCAGATGTCTAGCAGATTTGTTCACTCCACAGATGGTGTTTAAGTGGTAAATACGCTGAGCAAATTATTATAAGTTGACATCTATGCGGATGAAAAATTCCTGATTCGCTCTTGTTACATAATCCTTCAACGTTCGCCTTGTAAGCCAAAGGTTCTTGTGTTCAGGCAAAAGCCGTTTATTTTGCTGTCGTTCC
>JAUELO010000242.1:46785-60555 GCA_032357855.1 Amphibolips quercusostensackenii | reverse complement strand
GTTAAAAATTCGACTGTTTTATTTTTAATTCATTTTTACGGTTAAAAATTCAACTATTTTCTTTTAAATTCGTTTTTCGAATTGAAAATTTAACTGTTTTTGCAAAAACATTTCTTTTTGTTGAAAATTTATATTTTGGTGTTGGAAATTCAGTTGTGTTGAAAATTTGACTGTTTTATTTTTAATTAATTTTTACGGTTTAAAATGCAACTATTTTTTTAGTTCGTTTTCTGAATTGAGAATTTACTGTTTTTGCAAAAAAAAAATTTTTTGCTGAAAATTTATATTATAATGTTGAAAATTCAATTGGAATCTTCCTGGGTTGAAAATTCGACTGTTTTATTTTCAGTTGTTTTTTTTTTTGTTTTTAAAAATTCCACTGTTTTGGTAGAAAATTTTATTTTTTGTTTAAAATTCATATTTTAGTGTTGAAAATTCAATGGGTTACAAATTCGACTGTTTTATTTTAAATTTGTTTTTTAGGTTGAAAATTCAACTATTTTATTTTAAATTTGTTTTTTGGATTAAGAATTTAACTGTATTTGTTAAAATTTGACTTTTGGTTGAAATTTAATATTTTGGTGTTGAAAATTCAATTGAAATCTCCCTGTGTAAAAAACGCGACTGCTTTAGTTTAAATTAGTTTTTTTCTGGGTTGAAAATTCAACTATTTCATTTTTAATTCGTTTTTTGTGTTGAAAATTCGACTATTCTGATAGAAAATTATTAGTTTTTAATTTCATAAATTTTTTTTTTTAATTTATTTTTTGGTATTGAAAATTTAACTATTTTATTTAAAAAAATTTATTTTGAAAATTAAACTATTCTTTTTCAAATTCGTTTTTTTACGGAAGATTTAACTGTTGTTGTGAGAATGGACTTTTTCTTGAAAATTCATATTTTTGTGTTGAAAATTCAGTTGGGTTGAAAATTCGACTGTTTTGGTAGAAAATTTTATTTTTTATTTAAAATTCCTATTTTAGTGTTGAAAATTCAATGGGTTAAAAATGCGACTGTATTATTTTAAATTGGGTTTTTAGGTTGAAAATTCAACTATTTTATTTTTAATTCGTTTTTTGGATTAAGAATTTAACTGCTTTTGTTAAAATTTGACTTTTTGTTGAAATTTAATATTTTGGTGTTGAAAATTCAATTAAAATCTGCCTGAGTCGAAAACGTGTCTGGTTTATTTTGAATTCGTTTTTTTCTGGGCTAAAAATTTTACTATTTTATTTTTAATTTGTTTTTTGCGTAGAAAATTTGACTATTCTGATAGAAAATCATTTCTTTTTAATTTCATATATTTTTTTTATTCATTTTTTGGTATTGAAAATTTAACTATTTTATTTTAAATTCTTTTTTTTTTTTGCAAATTGAACTATTCTTTTTTAAATTCGTTTTTTTGTGGAAGATTTAACTGTTGTTGTAAGAATGGACTTTTTCTTAAAAATTCATATTTTGGTGTTGAAAATTCTATTGGGTGGAAAATTCAACTGCTTTATTTTAAATTCGTTTTTTTTTCTGAAAATTCATATTTTGGTGTTGGAAACTCAGTTGGGTTGAAAATTCGACTGTTTTATTTTAAATTCATTTTTTGGATTGAGAATTCAACTGTTTTTTTTTAATTAACTTTTTGTTGAAATTTAATATTTTGGTGTTGAAAATTCAACTCTTTTATTTTAAATTCGTTTTTACGTTAAAAATTCGACTATTCTGATAGAAAATTATTTGTTTTTAATTTCATTTATTTTTTTTTAAATTTATTTTTTGATATTGAAAATTCAACTATTTTATTTTGAATTCTTCTCTTTTTTTTCACTAAAAATTCAACTAAAATATTTCTGGGTTGAAAATTCAATCATTTTCTTTAAATTCGTATCTTTGGGTTGAAATATCACCTTTTTTGGCAGAAAATTAAATTTTGGTGAAAATTCGCCTTTTTGGGGTGGAAAATCATTTTTTTTTTAATTGTTATTTTGAGTTAAAAATTTAACTTCTTTTTTTTAAGTCAGTCCTTGTAGATTGAAAATTCAGCGATTCATTTAAAAAGTTATCTTTTTAGAAAATTTACCTGTGTTTTTTTGTTGTTAAAAATTCGTATTTTTGGATAGAAAATATGCCCCTCTTAATTGCAAACTCATCTTTTTTGGTAAAAAATTTCTGGATTAAAGATGTATCTTTTCGGAATTCTACAAAATTCGCCTTTTCCAATCGATGATTCAACTATTAGTTTGTAAATGCAACTCTGGTCTAAGCTTTATTTTTTCTTTATTTGAAATCCAACTATTAAACTAGCAAAATTAGTTTATTCCTTCTGTTTTAAAAATAATTTTCAGAAATATTATCTTTGTATATTTTCCGTTAAATTTTAGGCGTATATCAAACAAAAAAAAAAATTGTCTCAAAAGGTTTGACGGGTGATCCCAGTTTCGTCCGAAACGCGCATCAAATTTCCCGCGCCTCATGCTGACTGGCCACTGCCTTTCGCGCAGCGTACCTTGCGCAGGTTTTCTGCGCAAACATGGCCACTCTCTGGCCGTCAGCTAGTCAGCGGTTGCAAATGGCGACAGTCGGAAAGTCCGAGGCACCGACTCGCAAATAGTTGACGACGTTTAGGGTGCGAACCGTGAATCGAGTCGTGCGTGAACACGTCCTCTGCTAGATCGGTACGTAATCTATCATCCTCTGGAATTTCTTCCCAATTTTCGCCCCCAAAAGTGGAGAAAAATAGTCCCAAAGTGAGTGCAGAGAACGGGTCTGGGCTCGTATCTCGTCAGCGGTGGCAAATTCCTCGCGCTGAGTTCGAAAGTCTTTAGCCCCGGATCCCTTCACCGATCTCCTTGTCGCTCAGAGATGGCACAGAGAGAGGTGCCAATAATTGCGGAATAGCGTCCTGTCGCGAAACGATTATGACGTTCAAGCCACGTTCGAAAAATCAAAACGATCCTTCCATCGAGTTTTCGCATGGCCACGAAAGCGGGCGCGCAGACCGACCTGTCAAAAAGATTAGGCACCTCTTGACTTCTCTCTGTTCGGGTCAATGAGAAAGTGCCTTGAGTTCAATATTTTTAAAGATTTTACCGAGATTCTGTGTGTGATGATCAGTTGGGAGTGGGGGATTTTTGGGGTTGAATGGGTAATTCGGGGTAACGACCCCGAATTTCGGAGCAGGTGGTTCGAATATTTTGAAGGGTTTTTAGGTATTTTCGATTCGCGGGTCTATTTGTGATTTAATTCAGTTCGTGATCTTCTCGAAGTGTTAACCTTACTTTCGGAGTCGATTTTTATAATTATTCAAAAGTTTCTGTTTCCTTTTGGCACAATTTCATCTACTTTTATTTATTTTGTCGCACTGTCATTTATTTTCTGGCTTTACTTTGTTTATTATTTACTTGCTTGATGCGCTTTTTTACGACTATTGTTGATATTTTGGGGAATTTGTTTTTATGATTGAATTTTTGGGAGAGACTAAAGTAATTGGAATATGGTAATAATTCCTAAGAATTCAAAGGTTTTAATTAATTAAAAAGAATTTAAACCATTCAAAGAATTCTAAGTTAACAAGATTTTGGAGTGGATTACATGAATTCAGAGATAATTCCAAAGAACTTATGGGAATTCAAGGGTAATTAAAATTTTAAGAAAATCTAAAGGAAATTAAGATTTTAAAAGAATTTAAAGTTTTCAATAAATTTCAAGTTTTCAATAAATTTCAAGTTTTCAATAAATTCAAAGAGTTCAAGGAGTTCAAGTAAAATCACAAAAATTGAAAGAATTCAGAAGCATTTATATAATTTAGTGTCAATTCAAGAAAATTCAATAAGTTTCGACAAATTCAAAGTTTTCACTAAACTCAAGAAATTCAAAGAGTTATAGGAATTCACAACAATTAAACAGTATGTAAGGGAATTCAAGGTTAACGTACAAGAATTAAAAGAATTTATAAGTATTTAAGAAAATCCCGTATAAATTCAAGAGAATTAAAAAGAATTCAAGGTTAATAAAAAAAATTTTGTGTTTAAAATAATTTAGGATTAATTTAAGAGATTTTAAAAGAATATAATAAATTCTAAAGAATTCGAGGTTTTCATTAAATTCAAAGAGTTCAAGGAATTCTAGAGAATTCACAAAGATTAAAAGAATTGAGAAGCATTTAGATAATTCAGGCTTAATTCAAGAGGATTCCAGGTAGTTAAAAAAACAAATAGAATTCAATAAATTTCAAGGGATTTAAAGTTTTACACTTAATTCAATAAATTCAAAGAGTTCCAGGAATTCACAAGAATTCAATCAATTTCATAGCATTAAAATACTTCAAGAAATTTAAAATAATTCAAGGGAGTCCAGATTAATTTAAGTGAATTCACGAGAATTCGAAAATTTCAAAGAATTCGAAAGTTTCAATAAATATTTAAACTAATTTAAGGAAGTAAAGATTAATTCAAGAGAATTGAAAAGAATTAAATAATTTCCAAAGAATTCAAAGTTTTTAATAAATCAAGGTATTCAAAGAGTTGCAGAAATTCAAGGTTAATTCAAGGGAATTCAAAAGATTTTGCGAGAATTTAAAATAATCCACAGTTTATGGAATTTAAAAGAATTCGCTAGAATAAAAAAGTATTCAAGTAATTTCAGGGTTAATTTCCAAGAATTGAAAGAATTCAGAAGTATTTAAGAAAATTCACGGTTAATTCAAGAGAACTAAAAATAATTCTAAAGAAATCATGAGAATTCAAAGTAATTCAATAAATGACGAAAGAATTGATAGGTTTTAATAAATTCAAAAGAATTCAAAGATTTTAAGAAAGTCAAGATTAATTCAAGGGAGTTCACGAGAATTTAAAGAATGCAAAAGTATTTAAAAGAATTCGGGATTAATTTAAGAAAATTTTAAGAATTCATGAAAATTCAAGGTTTATTTAGAAGAATTGAAAATTAATTACCGTTCAAGAAAGTCTAAATTAATTCAAGGAAATCCACGAGAATTAAAAGAATTCGAAAATCTTTGAGAAAATTTAGGGTTAATTCAAGAGCATTCTAAAGAATTTATGAGAATTCAAGATTAATTAGAAAAAATTCAATAAAAGCCGAAGAATTCAAGGTTCAATTCATAAGAATTTTTGAAAATTTGAAAGTATTTAAGAAAATTAAAAATAATTTAGGATAATTTTAATTTTAAAAAAATTCATAAGCATTAAAAGAGTTTAAAAGTATTTTAAAAATTTTAAGGTTGATTAAAAAAAATTTAACGTATTCGAAAGAATTCAAGGAATTCAAAAATAATTCAAGGGAATACACCAGAATTGAAAAGTATTTTCAAGAATTCAGGGCTAATTCAAGAGAATTTAAAGGTTAATTCAAAAAAATTTAACCAATTCCAAATAATTCAAAGGTTTCGGTAAAATCAAAAGAATTCAAAAAAGTCAAAATTAATTGAGAGGAATTCAATAGAATTGAAAGAATTTAAAAATATTCAAGAGAATTAAGGGTTAATTCAAGAGAAACCAGAAGATCTTAAGAGAATTAAAAAGAATGTAAAAAAAATCAAGAGAATATAAAGAATAATTCGAAAGAATTCAAGAAAGTCAAGATTAATTCAAAGAATTTACGAGAATTGAAAGAACTCAAAAGTATTTCAAAGAAATCAGGGTTGATACAAAAGAATTCTAAAGAATTTATAAGAATTCAAGATTAATACAGAAGTATTCAGTGAAGCCAAAGAATTCAAAGGTTTCGATTAATTCAAAGTAATCCAGAGTTTAAGGAAGTCAAGGTTAATTCAAGGAAATTCACAAGAATTGAAAAGTATTTCAGAGAATCCAAAAGATCTTAAGAGAATTAAAAAAAAAAATCAAAAGAATTTAAGGTTAATTTAAAATAATTTAAAAGAATTTAAAGTTCATGCAAGGGAATTCAGAATAATTCAATGTTAATTCAAAGGAACTCTAGGTTATTTTAAGTAAATTTAAAAGAATTCAAGGGTTATTCACGAGAATTCAAAAGAATTAAAAAATAATTCAAGAGAATTCGGAAGAATTTAAAAGAATTAATAGTTAATTTGAAATAATTTGAAAGGTTTGAATGAATTGAAATGAATTCAAGGCATATAGAAGAATTTAAATTGATTCAAGATTACTTGAAAAGAATTGGAAAAATTCAAAGAATATAATAGAACTTGATAATTTCCATGGAATTGAAAATTATTCAAGGAATTAAAAAAACATGCAAGTTAATTGAAGAGGTTTCAAGGTTCATTTATAAGAACTCAAGGGTAGTTTAAGATAATTTAAAAGAATTCCAGCGTTATTCACGAGAATTGAAAAGAATTTAAAGATAACTCAAGGATAATTCAATAGCATTCAGAAAAGTAGAAGAATTAATTTAAATTCAAAAAAAGTTTAAAGGTTTGAGTAAATTCAAAAGAATTCAGGAGAATTGAAAGAATTGAGTATTCAAGGTTTATTCAAGAGAATTAAAAAAAAATTAGGGTTAATTCAAGAGAATTTAAGCTTAGTTCAAGAGAATTTAAAGGGATTTAAAAGTATTCGAAGTTAATGAAAGAGATTTCAAGGTTAATTTAATGAATTCAAAAGAATTGAAGTTAATGTAAGGTGAATTTAAGAAAATTCAAAGGAATTTAACAGAAGTCAAGGTTAATTCAAAAGAATTTAGGAGAATGAAAAATAATTTCAGGTTGAGAATTTAATCTTAAATCAAGACATTTTAAATAGTTTAAGAAATTAAAAAAATCAGTATAATTTAAGAGCACTTAAGATATTTTAAAAGATTTTAAAGGAATTGAAAAGTATTCAAGGTCAATGACAAAGTATTTAACAGTATTAAAGAGAATTAAAAATAATTCTAGGTTAATTCAAGAGAATTTGGAAAAAATCAAAAGAATTTATGATAATTTAAGCTTAATTCAGGACAACTTAAAGCGTTCAAGAAATAAAAAAAAATCAGTTTAATTAAAAAAAAAGAATTACAGTTAATTCAATAGAATTCACACTTAGTTCAAGAGAACTTGAGAGATTGTAAAAGATTTTAAAGGAATTAAAAATATTCCAGGTTAATAAAAGAAAATTCAAAAGAATTTAACAAAATTCAAGAAAATTCAAAAGAACTTACTAAATTCAAGAGAATTAAAAATAATTCCAGGTTATTTCCTGATAATTTCGAAAAAATTAAAAGAATTCAAAAGAATTTATGGGAATTCAAGCTTAATCCAAGACGTTTCAAGCAGTTCAAGAAAATTAAAAAAGAGCAGTTTAATTTGAGACAATTTAAAGTTATTTCAATAGAATTCAAGCTTAGTTCAAGAGAACTTAGGAGGATTCAAAAGAATTTAAAGAAATTCAAAAATATTCAAGATCAATGAAAGAGATTTCAAGGTTAAATTAAGAGAATTCAAAAGAATTCAAGTTAATGTAAGTTGATTTTAAGAGAATTGAAAAAAATTCAAGATTAATTTAAAAGAATTTAAGGGAATGAAGAATAATTTCAGGTTAATTCAAGAGAATTTTAAAAAAAGTATTCAAAAGCATTTATAAGAATTTAAGCACAAATCGAGAAAATTTAAAGAGTTCAAGAAATTAAAAGAAATCAGTGTAATTCAAGAGAATTCAAAGATAATTCAATAAAATTCAACTTAATTCAAGAGAACTTAAAAGAATTCAAAAGATTTGAAAGGAATTCAAAAGTATTTCACGTTAATGACAGAGAACTCAAAAGAATTTAACGGAATTCAAGAGAATTAAAAATAATTCCAGGTTAATTCAAAAGAATTTGGATAATATTAAAGGAATTTATGAAAATTTAGGCTGAATTTAAGACAATTTAAACAGATCAAGAATTTAAAGAAAAAACAGTTTAATTCGAGAGAATTTTAAGTTAAATTCAATCTTATTTGAAGAGAACTTAAGAGAATTCAAAAGAATTTAAATAAATAAAAAAATATTCAAGATTAATGCAAGAGATTTCAAAGTTAATTTAAGAGAATTAAAAAGAATTGAAGTTAATGTGAGCTGAATTTAAGAGAATTTAAAAGAATTGAACAAAATTCAATGGTTATTCAAGAGAATTTAAAAGAATTATAAAAACAAATAAAAGATTTCAAAAGAATTTATAAGAAATAAAGCTTATTTCAAGACAATTTAAAGAGTTCAAGATATAAAAAAATCAGTGTAATTAAAGAGAATTTAAAGATAACTCAATAAAATTCAAGCTTAGTTCAAAAGAACTTAAGAGAATTCAAAATATTTTAAAGGAATTAGTATTCAAGGTTAATGACAGAAAATTCAAAAGAATTTAACAGAATTTAAGATAATTAAAAAGAATTCCAGGTTCATTTATGAGAATTTGGAAAAAATTAAAAGCATTCAAAGGAATTCATGAGCATTTAAGATTAATTCAAGACTATTTAAACAATTCAAGAAATTGAAAGAAAAAAAACAGTTTACTTCGAGAGAATATAAAGTTAATTCAATAGAATTCAAGCTTAGTTCAATGAACTTAAGGGAATTCAAAAGATTTTAAAGAAATTCAAAAGTATTCAACGTTAATGACCGAGAACTCAAAGAATTTAACGAAATTCAAGAGAATTAAATATAATTCTAGGTTGATTTAAGAGAATTTGAAAAAAATTAAAAGATTTTATGAGAATTTAAGCTTAATTAAATACAATTTAAACATTTTAACAAATTAAAAAAAGCAGTTTAATTCAAGAGAAGTTAGAGTTAATTCAATAGAATTCAAGCTTAGTTCAAGAGAATTTAGGAGAATTCAAAAGAATTTAAAGAAACTACAAATATTTCAGATTAATGAAAGAGATTTCAAGGTAAATTTAAGAGAATTCAAAAGAATTTAAGTTAATTTAAGGTGAATTTAAGAGAATTCAAAAGAATTGAACAAAATTTAAGGTTAATACAAAAGAATTTAAGAGAATTAAAAATAATTCCATGTTAATTCAAGAGAATTGAAAAAAAAATTCAAAAGCATTTATAAGAATGTAAGCCTAATTTGAGTCAATTTGAAGGATTCAAGAAATTAAAAAAAAAAGTCAGTTCAATTCAAGAGAATTTTAAGACAATTTAATAAAATTCAAGTTTAGTTCAAGAGAACATAAGAGAATTCAAAACAATTTAAAGAAATTCAAAAGTATTCACAGTTAAGAAAAGAGATTTTAAGATTTATTGAAAAGAATTCAAAATAATTGAAGATAATGTAAGAGCGAAAAAAAATCACAATTCCTATCTCTTTTACAGCTCATTTTGTTATATAATTTTTTTCCTCCGTTTTTAAATTTTACTTTTTATTATTTAATATCGTGAAATACGGATTTGGCTATTTTCGGATGAGGAAATTAATTTAATCGATGTAATGAAGTTAGTGTTTGAATTATTAATCACGGACGATAAGGTTATCGGAATTTCGTTGCGTTTAAGTCTCTTGTTTGATTGATTGAATAAATGATCAATTTATTCAATTTTTTAATTGGTAATTTATTTCGAACAGAATAAATAAATTTTTTGAACAGTTTCAAAACCTTATAAAAATTGAACAAAAGGTTTCTTTGAATCGGTTTAAAAAGAAATGATATAATTTAAAGTGAAAATTTGGAAAACTACGGAATTACATTGTGCAATCTTGAAAATATTTTATAAAATGTATATTTTTTGTGTTTTCAGGTGGTTCTAAGCAACAAGAGACAAGATGCCGGCAGTACGAGGGGATGGAATGCGCGGGCTTGCCGTTTTTATATCCGACATCAGAAATTGTATGCTATTTTATTTTCATTTTTCATTTTTTTTTCAATTTACCTATGAGAAGATTAATTTTTTAACAAAAAATGAAAAGTAGATGAATTTTTCATCGAAAAGAATTAATTTTCAATAAGAAAAAAAAAAGAATTTTCCACAAATCAGTTTAATTTTGTACCAAATAGTTGAATCTTACATAAAATTGTTATATTTTTATTTTAAAAATTACTTTTCAACCAATCAAAACCGAATTTTAGACTAAAATTATGAATCTTCAACCAATAATTACTTTTTAAGAAAGTAGTTTAACTTTCAACTAAGGATTTGAATTTTGAACCTAAAAAGTATTTCCAACGCAAAATGAATAGTTGAAATTTCACCAAAAAAATAATTTAATTTAAAAAAAAAAACAGTTGGATTCAATCAGCAAAGGCGAGTTTTTTTACAAAATACTTAATTTTTAACACAAAAATTATTTTCTTTAAAATTATTGAGGTTTTGAGCCAAAACTACAAATTTTCTGCAAAATTTTTGAATTTTGTACAAAGCAGATCAATTTTTAACCAAATAATTAAGTTTTTAACCAAAACCATTAATTTTAATCCAAGAAGATTTATTTTCTACAGAAAAAAAAAAGAATTTTAAACAAATTTAATAAATTTTGAATTAAATATTTAGATTGAGCAATGGATGTCATATTAATCCAATTTTTTTATTTTATATTTTGTTCATTTTTAACGTTTTTAAATTAATTTTTGGATTTTTAAACCAAAAAGGACCCGCTTTTTCATGTCCCTGTTTTGCTACTATATTTCAAAATTTATGTCACTGTTGATACTATTTTTATCTCTGAAGTGAGTCCAAACTATTCTATTTTTGGTTGAAAAATGATATTTTTTAGTTGAAAATTCATGTATTTTGTTGAAATTCAGTCATTTTTCAGTAGAAAATTATTATCCAGGGTTGAAAAAATGGTTGAAAAAATTTTGTTTTGTGTTTCGAATTCCACTGTTTGATTTAAAATTCATTTTTTTGTTAGATTCATAATCTTAGTTAAATATTAATTTTTTTGGTTGGCATTTCTTTTTTTCCTTGACTGAAAAATTGTTCTTGGTTGAAAATTTATTTTTTTGTTTTGATTTTTTTGTTCTTTTTGGACTGAAAAACCTTTCTTGGTTAAAAATTGAACTTTCTTTGTTGAAAATTAACTTTTTCCTGGAAAAATTATTTTTAGATATAAATGTAAAATGTTTTCTAAAAAATTCGACTTTAAACATTTATCCAAATTTATGTTATTATTGGCACCTTTGGTTGAAAATTGATATTATTAGTTGAAAATTCATGTCTTCTGTTGAAATTTTGTCTTTTTTCGTCCATAATTAATGTCCTTGGTTTAAAATTGATGTTCTTGGGTTGAAAATTGAGCTATTTTTGTATAAAATTCACTATTTTATCAAAAATGTTTTTTTTTTTTGTTGAAAATTAATATTTTTAGTCAAAAATTCTTGTACAT
Organism: Amphibolips quercusostensackenii; assembly: GCA_032357855.1. Taxonomy (NCBI): domain Eukaryota; kingdom Metazoa; phylum Arthropoda; class Insecta; order Hymenoptera; family Cynipidae; genus Amphibolips; species Amphibolips quercusostensackenii. The sequence continues at coordinate 49,284 of JAUELO010000242.1, read as the reverse complement.
ATTTTGTTGGAATTTCGTCTTTTTTTCGGAGATAATTAATGTTTTTGGTTAAAAATTGATCTTTCTTGGTTGAAAATTCAACTTTCTGGATGAAAATGAACTGTCTGGTTAAAAATTCATATTTGTGTGTTAAAAGTTAAATTATCTTGTTAAATAGTTATGTTTTTTAGTTGACAATTCATCTTTCTATTAGAAAATCAAGTAATTGAGTGTAAAATTAATGTATTTTGTTGAAAAATCGTCTTTTTAGTAGAAAATTAATCTTGCTGGTTTACAATTTATCTTTTTTAATTGAAAATCCATGTATTTTGTTTAAAAATTATCTTTTTTGGTAGAAAATTAATCTTTTTGGATAAAAAATCGTTTTTTAGTCGAAAATTAATCTTTTTGGTAAAAAATGTTTGTGTTTTGTGGAAAATTGTCTTTTTTGTAAAAGAGTAATTTTGTTGGTTGAAAATTCATTTCGCGGGTTAAAATCGTACTATTTGGTCAAAAATTAACTTTTTTGGGAGTAGAAAATTAATTTTTGAATTGAAAATGTATTTATTTTTGTTTTTGTTGAAAATTTATGCTTTTTAGTGGAATATTCAACTTTTTCGTTGAAAATTTAACTGCTTTGTTAAAAATTAATTTTTTTGTGAAGATTCATCTCTTTCATTGAAAATTCAATTATTTTTAAAATCAATCTTGATGGTTTAAAAGTTTTTTTTTCAACTGGATATCCATGTATTTTTTTGAAAACCTTTTTTTGGTAGAAAACTAATCTTACTGGATGAAAAATCATTGATTTATTCGAAAATTAATCTTTTTAGTACAAAATTTGTATAATTTGTTGAAAATTCTATTTTTTAGTAAAAAAGTAATTTTGTTGGTTGAAAATTTATCTTTCAGGTTAAAATCAGATTATTTGGTTAAAAATTAACTTTTTTTGGGGTGCAAAATTAATTTTTTTAACTGAAAATTTATCTATATCTGTTTCGGTTGTCATATTGATATGTCATATTAACTATCTATCTATTTTACTTGAATATTTAACTGTTAGGTAGAAAATTAATGCATTTTTCAATTAGTTGAAAATCTAACTACTTTGTTAAAAATGAGTTTTTTGTGAAGTTTCACCTCTTTGATTGAAAATTTCATTATTTTTTTCAACATTTTTTTATAAATTCCATTTTTTTTGTTAAAAATGCCTCGTTTTTGGTTGAATTAAACTGTTTCTGATTTAAAATTAAAATCTTTTTTGGTTGAAAAATACAAGTATTTCGTCAAAAATTCGTTCTTGTCTTTATTGAAAATTGCTTTGTTGAAAATTTTATTGTTTGATTAAAAATTATATTATCGTGTTAAAAATGTTTGATTTTTGGTTGGAAATTCGTGTATTTTGTTAAAAACTCATCTTTTTTTGTAGAAAATTAATCTTGATGAAAAATCGTTTTTTAGTCGAAAATTAATCTTTTTAGTGAAAAATTTCTCTATTTTGTGGAAAATTGTCTTTTTTAGTAAAAAGGTAATCTTGTTGGTTGAAAATTCATTTTGCGGGTTAAAATTGTATTATTTGGTAAAAAAATTAACTTTTTTGGGGGTGGAAAATTAATTTTCTAATTAAAAATTTATTTATGTTTGTTTTTGTTGAAAATTTATGCTTTTTAGTTGAATATTCAACTTTTTCGTTGAAAATTTAACTGCTTTGTGAAAAATTAATTTTTTTGTGAAGATTTATCTCTTTCATTCAAAATTTCATTGTTTATAAAATAAATCTTGCTGGTTTAAAAGTTATCTTTTTTTTGGAAATTCATGTATTTTGTTGAAAACTTTTTTTTTTTGTAGAAAATTAATCTTACTGGATAAAAAATCATTTTTTTAGTCAAAAATTAATCGTTTTAGTTAAAAATTTATATAATTTGTTAAAAATTCTATTGTTTAGTAAAAAAGTAATTTTGTTGGTTGAAAATTCATCTTTCGGGTTAAAATCGGATTATTTAGTTGAAGATTAACTTTTTTTGGGGTGCAAAATAAATTTTTTTAACTGAAAATTTATCTCTTTCTGTTTCGGTTGATAACCTATCTTTTTTAGTTGAATATTTAACTGTTTGGTAGAAAATTAATGCATTTTTTTTTTAATTTAATTTTTTTGTTAAAAAGGTAATCTTCTTAGTTAAAAATTTAACTACCTTGTCAAAAATGAATTTTTTGTGAAGGTTCACCTCTTTGATTGAAAATTTCATTATTTTTTTCAAATTTTTTAAATAAATTCCATCTTTTTTGGTTAGAAATGCCTTATTTTTGGTTGAATTAAACTGTTTCTGATTTAAAATTAAAATCTTTTTTGGTTGAAAATTACAGCTATGTTGTTGAAAATTCGTTCTTTTCTGCATTGAAAATTGTTTTGTTGAAAATTTTATTGTTTGATTAAAAATTTAATTATCGTGTTAAAAATTTATGATTTTGGTTTGAAAATTTATGTATTTTGTTCAAAACTCATCTTTTTTTGTAGAAAAT
>JAUELO010000241.1:835832-849096 GCA_032357855.1 Amphibolips quercusostensackenii | reverse complement strand
CTCGTGCATTTTCGGCGCATGGTGTATAGGAGCAAAGTGGGGGAACCTTCTCCCTTCATTCTTGGCTCGTTTTTCCTTTCGCCGTTCGTTAGATCGTTTTTGCTCTCGCACGTTTTTGCTTCGCTTTTGCCTACTTTTTTCTTTAGTTCGCTTTTGCTCTGAGCGTGTCAATTATAGCTAATATTCAATTATAGAATCTTGAGGTAAATATCCGATTTACGTTAAGCATAAAAAGCATTAAAAAATAATTTTCATTGAAATATTCAAATGATTTTTACATTCTATTTTTTTCTTTTTTCAAGTTGCATTTGGATACATTTAGTTTATTAACGACCTTTAAAAATAATTCCAGAAAAATTAAAATATATGTACATATTAATTAATCATTTTAAAACAGAAAAAGCAGTAAATAGTAGTTAACATTATTGAAACATTCAAATAACTTTACTTTATATTTTACTCAAAATTTAAATAATTAATAACTTTTAAAACTAATTTCATAAAAAAAAGCAAAATATATGTAAATATAATTTTCAAAGCAAAATTCTGATACTTATTGCACATCATTACAAAAATTTACAAAAATTATAGAATTGAAAAAGAGTTATTTTTAACATAAATAATCTTTTATTCTACATATTATAGACAAACTTAATTGCATAGCCTTAAAGTTAATAATTAATTCATGTACTCAATTTAAAAAATTAACATTCAATCTTTATCTAATTTAATATTGTGAAAAAATTACTCAGTTAATAATTAGTTTATCTGATCACAAGATAAAAGGTGATGGCTCGATTCATACTATGCTAAATTACTGCAACCATGTAGTCGCATTCTACTATCGCACAATCTAACACAAGATGGAGGTTACCTCTTTTCATATGAAGGAAAAACGACTTGTACATTCATATGTACGCAGTTCCATGAGAATGAGGGGCCAACTCAATTTTTAGCTTATAATGCAATAAGTTATACGCAATAGTGGAAGAAAAATCAAATGCAACATGTTTATTCAACTAAAAATACATTTTCTTTCAAAGTACCCAGTCACAGTGTCAATTGATTCTAAGTAGATAGAAAAATACTTCTCTTTATTTACTGCTGACATTCCCCAAACTAATTTCATGTTTTCTCAGGATGCACCACGTGGAGATCGTCAGTCAGATTAGCATCCCTCACTTTATATATACTATATACCACTATATGCAACCCATATTAATAACTGTAGAAAACATATATACACCATACATCCGCGATACCCAGCAATTTACATATGCACACTTCATATGCACAAAACACATAGAAAACGTATATACACTATATACATACACGATAGCCAACAATTTACATATATACACTTCATATGCACAAAACATACAGAAAACGTATATACATTATATTTCATATAAACAAAACATATATACATTATATTTCATATAAACAAAACATATGTATATTATTTTTAAGCAGCGAATTAGTCGTCGTTACAGCTTTCATGGATGACAGAATTAATGTGGTACCTTTTTCAAAATAACGAATGACTAAAATTCTTCTATACAACTGAGAATAAAATCAACTCGCAAACCTTAGTACTAAGATCATTCCGCAATTAAAAATAAAAGTAAATAAAAAATGATAGTATGGTGTACGTGAGCATGAATATATGCACATATGCGTACACTTCTTGAGAATGAATGAAAACACTTGAGAATCAGTTGTCCAATCTCAGGCGGAGCGAGAGTTTTGTGCATATGAAGTGTATATATGTGAATTTTTGTGTATCGTGTATGTATATAATGTATGTAGGTTTTCTTAAGTCATTTATATAGGTTGCATATAGTTGTTTATAGTATATAAAGTAATGCATGCTAATCTGACTGACGTCATCCACGTGTTGCATACTGGGAAAACATGAAATTAGTTTAGTGAATGTCAGCAGTAAACGAAAAGAAGTATTTTTCTATCTACTTAAAATTAATTAACACTGTAAATGGGTAATTCACCAGAAAATATGTTTTTAATCGAATAATGCTGTTGCATTTGGGTTTTCTTAAACTATTGCGTGTAACGTATTGCCTCATAAGCTAAAAATTGAGATGGACCCTTATTTTCATAGAATTGCATACATATGAGGGTCCAATGAGTAGTTCTTATTTTTTTAAACTATGAAGTACCACTTTGATCATTTCCGCAAAAATATATATTGCAGCCTTGAATGTGAACATCACATAGGGAAAAAATGGTTGGTGTACCAGAAGTATTTCCTTTTAAAAAAATTATTTAAAAATGTTAATAATTTTTTTAATACGCTTATAGTCAACAAAATTGATTTCTAAATTTTTTTTAGAACCTCGTTAGTACCCTCTTTAATATATATTTTAACCATAGAAATGCAATTAGCCGTTTTCGATTAAATTGGATTTTTTGATTTTTCAAAATTTGTTTATAACTTTTGTAACAATTTTTTTTAGTTGATACGTAGAATAAATTTATCTTATAGATCATGCTTATCCTGCTGCGACCTTTATAAAAAGATCAAAGATCCCAAGAGTCCGGAATTTTGAAAAAAAAAGTGGCAGATCAGAGAATTTCTGTAAAAAGTATCTGCAAAAAATACAGGGTTGCCACACAGGCACTATTAGTCACTTTTTTCTCAAATCACTTTTAAGTCAATTTTTTCAATGAAAAGATCACATTAGTCACTTTCTTTTCAATTAATTAATTAATTAATTTTGAAATATTTTATTGTATTTTTGAAAATTCCGAGAAATTTTAAATAGATTTCAATAATTTGAAAGGATTTTTAAGATTTCAGAAAACTTTTAAGGCATTTTCAAGAGATTTTAAATCAAAATATTTTAGGGAATTGAAAAATATTCCAAAGAATTTTTTAAATAATTTCATTAATTTATAGTAATTTTAAAGCGTTTAAAATATTTCAGGGTAAATAATTTTCTAAAATTTCTGAAGATATGGAATGATTTTACTGGACCTTTTTCAGATATTTTAAAAGAATTCACGTTATTTTATAAAGTTCCTGAGGATTTCAATGGTTTTAAAGGATTTCAAAACGCTTATTGTATTTTAAGACATTTTCCAGGATTTCAGAAAATATCATCATAGAATTTCACGGGATTTTATAATATTTTTGTGCACTTTAAAGAATTTATTCCCAAGAAATGAGATGTTTTGTGGGGTTTTAATGGTTTGAAGACGTTTAGAATTCAGCCTGAATTTTATTAATTTATCCTAAATTCTTTGGAATTTCTTTAATTCGATGGATTCACTTGCATTTTTTTAATTTACTTGAATTCTTCTAAATTTACTTAATTCTGTTTAATTGAATTGATTTTTTTTTGGTAATTTTCAAAAGCTTTTACTCATTATAATTAATGCTGAGGATCAATTGATATAATAAAGGATTTGAAATATTTTAAAGTATTTTTTTATATTCCTTATAGCAAATTATTCTCACTAATGTTCAAAATTCGTCTATTTTGGTTGAATTCAACCTTTTTTTTACTGAAAATTAACTTCTCTTTTGGTTGAAATATCATATCTACTACATTTTTTGTTCAGAATTTGTATTTTTTGGAATGAAAATTTAATTACTTGGTTGAAAGTTAGACTATTTTGTTACAAATTAATCTTTTTTCTCTGAATATTCATAATTTTAACTGAAATTTATATTTTTTGTTGAAAATTGAACTGTTTTAGTAAAAAAATAGTTTTTTCTTTGTCTGAAAATTAATTTTTTACGAAAAATTTAACTATTTTAGTCTAAAGTTTAACTATTTTGTTGAAAATTTGTTGTTTTTTTTTAATTGAAAATTTATCTATTCAATGTTTGATTAACAATTTATCTTCTTTAGTTGAAAATTCATGTATTTTGTTGAATATTCCGTTTTTTTTTTGTAAAAATTATTTTTTTTTTTAGTTTATAATTGCAATATTCTAGTTGAAGATTCATACATAATTTTAGTTTAAAATTTATCTTTTTTCATGAAAATTTAACTATTCCATTTAAACATTTATTGTTCTAGTGGAAAATTCATCCCTTTTGTTAAAAATCCATATATTTTGTTGAAAAATTATCTTTTCTGGAATATAATTAATCTGCTTGTTTGAAGAATTATATTTTTTGCTGAAAGTTCAAGTTTTTCAGTTAAATAAGCAGAATTCTAGTAGAAAATTCATCTTTTTGTTTGAAAATAAAACAACTTAGTTAAAACTTAAAATCTTTTGTTAAAAATTTACCTTTTTTGTTTGAAATTCATCAATTCCAGTTAAAGATTGTCATTTTGATTTGAAAGCTTATCACTTTGATTAAAATTTTTTTTTTGTTAAAAATTAATTTATTTTAGCTAGAAATTTATGTATTTTATTTTTAGTTTAATTTTACCTAAATATGTATGTAATATATATTTAAGAAAATGTAATATAGGAAAGTAAAATATAAGTTAGTTTGAATAATCATCCAAATTCAGGAACTTTTGAGACAAAATAAAAAAATGGGTAGTTATGTTTTTAGTATTAATTATTATTTAATTAATCGATGGGACTAATACATTTAAGAATTTTTTGTAATATAATAAATTGTCAAAGCTTTCTATATTAAATTTAATTAAAATTTGATTAAAATTGTTTAAAAAAATTAAAAATTTTGGAATTGTCCCGTACTACGAAAAATTATACCTTGAAAAAACCTAGAATTGTCAAGGAATTTTTTTCTAGGATTTAAGTAGACACTGTGAGTCACTTTTTTGGTTAGAAATTAGTAGGATTTCAAGGATTTAAAAAGATTTGAAATTATTTTTTGGAATTTATTCTGAATTCTTATTAATGTACCCTGCATCCTTTAAATTATCTGAAATTGAATTCTACTCAATTCTACCTTTAATTCATCTAAATTTATTAAAATGTCAGGAAAATCAATGTGATTTTTTTATTTAATAATTTTTTTGGATTAAATTTTGTTTCCAATTCATTTGAATTTAAATTTAATTGTTTTAAAGTCCTCATGAATTTATCCTGAATTTGTTATACTACAAACGCGAAAAAAGTACCCTCTCTTCCCCCTTAAAAAAAATTCCCTTTTTCCCGTATTCTCAAGGATTTTCCCCTATTTCAATTTTTTTTTTTTTATTTGAATACGAACTAAATTAATAAAACCCAATAAGAAAATCCAAATATCTTTGTTTGAAAGTTGATTCGTGTTGGTTAAAAATTAAACTATTTGGATTAAAATGTTATTATTTTGTTAAAAAGTTATCCTTTTTAGTAAAAAAACTCTATTTTGTATAGAAAATTTGTCTTTTTGAATTCAAAATTCATTTTTTTGGTTTTTCGTTAATATTTACTTTTTTTGGTTAAATTTCATATTTGTAGGATGAAAATTTAACTATTTGTTTAAAAATCATCTATTTTGCTGAAAATTGAATTTTTCTGATCGAAAATTTAACTGTTTTGATGAAAATTTGTCTCTTTTTTTTACAAAATTCAACCTTTTCGATTATAAATTTATCTTTTTTTTTAATTGAATATCAATCTCTTTTTTTGGGTTCAAAATTAATTTTTTTTTAACTCAAAATGTAACTATACTATTATACTATTTCGTTAATATGTTATTGTTTCGTTAAAAAATGGTCTTTCTGGTCAAATACTACATTCCTTTGGATAGAAAATTTTTCCTTTTGAATCGCAAAATGATTCATTTTTTTCAATAGAAACGTCATCTTTTTGTTGAAAAATTAAATTATTCTGGTTCAAAATTTAACTGTTATGTTGAAATTCGTCTTTTTCATACAAAATTTAACTTTTTGGATTCAACTTCTTTTTTGTGTTAAATATGCATCTCTTAAACTAAAAAAATTAACAATTTGATTGAAAATTCGTTTTTGTTCGAAAATTAATTTCTCGAACTTAAATTTCAACTATTTGAATTGTTGAAAATTTCCTTTTTTTTGGTTGAATTCAACCGTTTTTGTTTGTAAATAAAAAATTTCGTTAATTGAAATATCAAATATCATATTTTTTGTTAAAAATTATACTATTTGATTAAAATTTTTTATTATTTTGTTAAAAAGTGATCCTTTTTGGTCGAAACTTAAATTTCTTTGAATTGAAAATACGTCTTTTTGTATTGAAAATTCATATTTTTGATTGGTAACGTCATCCTTCTCGGTTAAAAATGAAATTTCTTCTTGAAAATTGAATTAAAAAAAAAATTTTGGCTTGAAAATTCAACTATTTGGTTTTTGATTTAATTTTACATTTTTTATGTGAAAATTTGTCGATACTGTTAATAATTCATGTCTGTAGAATTAAAATTTAACTATTTTTTTGTAACTTCAAATTTTGGTTAAAAATTTTATTATTCCGGTCTATTGTTAAACTTTTTTGTTGAACATTCGTTTTTTTTTATACAAAATTCAAACTTTTGGATTCAATATTCGTCTTTTTTGAGTTGAATATTCATCTGTTTGGCTAAAAAATTTCAATATTTAATTTTAAATTCTTTTATATTCGGCTAAAAATAAGTTTTTTAGACTAAAATTTTTAGCCTGAAAAACTAATTTCCAGCCGAACATAAAAGAATTTAAAATCAGATATTAAAATTTTTTATCCAAAGAGATGAATATTTAAAGAACTTATAATAATTCAAATAGTTAAGTTTTTAGTCTAAAAAAGTTAAAAATTAGTTGTTTTTTTTTTTAGAAAATTCATTTTCTTAACTGAAAATTTCACTATTTCATTTTTGGTTGAGTTGATCTTTTTTAATTAAAAATTTATATAAATTGTTGAAATTTTATATTATTTAGTTGAAATTTTATATTTTTCAGTTGAAAATTTAACTAGTTGAAAATTAATGTATTTTGTTAAAAATTCATTCAACTATTTCGTTAAAAATTAATTTTTTTGATTGAAGACTCATCATCTTAGTTCAAAATTAATTTCTTTGATTGAAAATTTAACTATTTGGTTTAAAATATGTCTTTTTTTGTTTAAAAATTAATTTCCTTTCTAAAAATCTAACCATTCCATTTTTAGTTAAAAATTTATCTTCTTTAGTTGTTTTTTTTTCGTAAAAAAATAATATTTTCAGTTGAAAATTAATTTTTTAGGTTAAAGATTCATCTCTGGTTAAAAATTTAATTATTTTGTAGAAAATTCGTTTTTTTTTGCAAATTAATTTCTGTTTACAACAATTAAATGTTCTTTTGGTTGAAAATTTAACGATTTGTTGGAAAGAATTTTTCTTGCTGGACTCAAACATTTTTCTTGGTTGTTGTCAATTTCTCTTTCTGGTTAAAAATGTTGATTTTAGTTAACTATTTTGTTGAATATTCGTTTCATTTTTTAGTGAAATATTCATCTTTTTTGAATAAAAATTCATCTTTTTGTGTAGAAAAGTCATCTCCCTTGGTTGAAAACGAACTTTTTTGTTGAAAATTCAACTTTTTGTTTGAAAATGCAACTGTTTATGGTTGAAATTCATTTGATTGAAAATTGTTGGTTAAAAATTTAACCATTTATTTAAAAATTTAACTATTTTGTCCTTTCAAGTTCAACTATTTCGTTGAAAAATATTTGTTTCTATTGATAATTCAACTATTTGGTTGAAAATTCATTTTCCGGGGATTAAAAGGAGCTTTTTTTTAGAAGTGACCTTTTCGGGTGTTTTAAAAGACATTTTTTTCTAAAAGAAATTTATCTTTTTACTTAAAAACAGAACTCTTATTTTGAAAATTCATCTTATTTGGTAGAAAGTTAATCTTTTTTGGTTGGAAATTCGAATATTTTTTGAAAATGCAACTTAATTCGACTTGACCTTCTTCTAAAACTTTATTTTATCTTTTTTGTATTTTTTTTAGATACACCTAGCATGGTCATCACTTTTGTCTACAATAATGTAAATCAGAAAATTACGATGAAGTTGCCTCTGACGATCAACAAGTTCTTCGAGCCGACGGAAATGAATGGCGAATCCTTCTTTGCTAGGTGGAAAAATCTTGGAGGGTGAGTTTGATATTAATATTTTTTATATTTAATAGTCCGGGAAGCAGGGAAAAAGCCGGGAATGATGTTCAAATTAAAAATAATCTCTTCAAGTCTCAAAAATCTAATTATTTTTCTAATTTTCAGAGCCAATCAAGAGCGTTCGCAGAAGATATTTAAGGCCCAGACGCCGATGGACCTACAACAAGTTCGCACAAAATTGCAAGGCTTCGGAATGCAACTTCTCGACGGAATTGATCCGAATCCCGACAATTTCGTTTGTGCTGGAATTGTGCACATGAGAGCCCAGCAAGTTGGCTGTTTGTTACGACTCGAACCAAATAAACAAGCACAGGTGAGCCTCAATTAATATTTTTATTATTTTTAATATTGATTATTAAAAATTGTTATCCAAATTTGAGGTCATCCACAAATTACGTTAGGCGTTTTTCTGAAATCTCCTCCTCTTCCGACCCCTTCTCCTCTTCCTGCTCCTCCTTCTCTCTCCTCACCTTAAATAATCTTATTAAGATTTCATAAACTTAGAGAAATCTAATGTTTATTTAATATATTATTCTTTAGTCTGTGAATTATCAAAATTTCTGTTAATTTACTTATCGCAGGCTTTACAGTCATTCCCTTATTTTCTCCCTTTCTCCTCCTCCTCCTCTTTCTCTTCCTCCTCCTTTTCCTTATCCTCGCCCTCCTCTTATTCCTACTCCTCCTTCCCCTTCGCTCCCCTCTCTTTAAATAATCTTATTAAGATTTTATAAACTTTGGGAACTCTAATGTTTACTTAATGTATTATTCTTTAGGTCATGAATGATCAAAATTTCCATTAATTTTTTTAATTTAGGCTGTGTAGTCCTTCACCATAGTTCCCCTATTTTTTCCTTTTCTCCTCCTCCTCTTCCTCTTCCTCCTCTTACTCTTGCTCCTCCTCTTCCTTCTACTCCTCCTCATCCTCCTCCTACTCCTTCCTTCCTTTTCTCTCCCCTCTCCTCACATAATCTTGTTAAGATTTTGTAAACTTAGGGAACTATAATGTTTATTTAATCTATTATTCTTTAGTCTATCAATTATGAAAATTTCTAATAATTCATTTATCGTAGGATTTACAGTTATTCCCCTATTTTCTTCTTTCCTTCTCCTCATCTTTCTCTTTCTCTTTCTCCTCTTCATCTTTCTCCTCTTCCTCCTCTTACTCCTCCTCTTACTCCTACTCCTTCTTCCCTTTTTATCTCCCCTCTCCTCACATAATCTTTTTAAGATTTTATAAACTTAGGGAACTCTAATGTTTATTTTAATCTATTATTCTTTATTATATAAATTATAAAAATTTCTATTAATTGATTTATATAAGGCTTCACAGTCATTCCTCTATTTTTTTTCTTGCTCCTTCTCGTTTTTCTCCTTTTCTCCCTCCTTCTCTTCCTCATTCTCTTCCTCATTATTCTCCTTTTTCTCATCTTCGTTCCCCTCCTGCTCCTCCTCTTATTCCTACTCCTCCTTCCCCCTCTCTGCCCTCTCTTCCAATAATCTCATAAAGATTTTATAAACGTAGGGAACTCTAATATTCACCTAATTCATTATTCTTTAGTTTATAGATCAAAATTTTCATTAATTAGTTTATTGCAGGCTTTACAGTCATTTTCCTACTTTTCCCCCTTTCTCTTCCACTTCCCTTTCCTTCTCCTTTTCCTCCTGCTCCTCCTCCTCTTATTTCTACTTCTTCTCTTGCTTCTACTCCTCCTTTTTATTCTCATCCTTCTCTTACTTCTACTCTTTCTCTTATTTCTAATCCTCCTCCTCTTACTCCTGCTCTTCCTTTCCCCTCTCTCTTCTCTCTTTCATTAATCTTAATAAGATTTTATAAACGTAAGGAACTCTAATATTCGCATAATCTATTATTCTTTAGTTTATAAATGATCAAAATTTCTATTAATTAATTTATTGCAAGCTTCACAGTCATTTCCCTATTTTCTCCCTTTCTCCTCCTTTTCCTCCTGCTCATCCATCTCTTACTTCTACTCCTCCTTTTTCTCCTCCTGCTTCTACTCCCTTTTTTTCTCCTCCTCTTACTTCAACTCCTTCTCTTACTTCTAATCCTCCTCCTCCAACTCCTACTCCTCCTTCCCCTTCTTTCTCCTAACCTTAAATGATCTTATTAAGATTTTATGAACTGAAAGAACTCTAATGTCTATTTAATTTATTATTCATTAGTTTATGAAAGATAAAAATTTCTAATAATTTAATTATCATAGCATTTACAGTTATTCCCATATTTTCTTCTTTTCTCCTCCTCATCCTCTTACTCCTCTTACACCTACTCCTTCTTCCCTTTTCTCTTCCTTGTCCTCACATAATTTTGTTAAGATTTCATAAAGTTAGGGAAATCTAATGTTTATTTTACATATTATTCTTTAGTTTATGAATTATCAAAATTTCTGTTAAATTATTTATCTCAGGATTCACAGTCATTCCCCTATTTCTCCCTTTCTCCTCCTCTTCCTCCCCATCCTCGTTTTACTCATCATCGTTCCCCTCCTACTTCTTCTCTTACTCCTACTCCTCCTTCCCCTTCTCTCCCCTCTCTTTAAAAAAGCTTATCAAAATTTTATAAACGCAGGGAACTCTTTATATTCTCTTAATCTATTATTCTTCAGTTTATGAATGATCAAAATTTCCATTATTCAATTTATTGCAGGCTTCACAGTCATTCCCTATTTTTTTCCTTTCTCCTCCTCTTCATCCTCCTCCCCTTCTTCCTCCTCTGCTTCCTCCTCTTCTTCCCCCTCTTCTTATTCCTCTTCTTCTTCCTCCTGCTCCTCCTCTTACTCCTACTCCTTATTCCCCTTCTCTCTCTCCTCACCCTAAATGATCTTATTAAGATTTTATAAACTTAGAGAACTCTAATGTTTATTTAATCTATTATTCTTTAGTGTATGAATTATCCAAATTTATAATAATTCACTCATCATAGAATTCACAGTTATTCCCCCATTTTCTACTTTTCTTTTTCCTTCTCTTTCTCCTTCTCCTCTTACTCCTACTTCTTTTTTATTTTCCTCTCCCCTCTCCTTACATAATCTTGTTAAGATTTTATAAACCTAGGGAACTCTAATGTTTATTTAATCTATTATTCCTTAGCTTTTTAATTATTAAAACTTCTATTAATTTATTTATCGCAGGCTTCACAGTCATTCGCCTATTTTCCCTCTTTCTCCTACTCCTTTTTTTCCTCCTCCTCTTCCTTCCCATCCTCCCCATCCTCCTTTTTCTCATACTCGTCTTCCTCCTGCTCCTCCTCCTCTTATTCCTACTCCTCCTTTCCCTTCTCTCCCCTCTCTTTAAATAATCTTATTAAGGTTTTAGTACACAAATCATTTTATTCGTTGGAAATTTATTTCTTTGGTAGAAAAGGGATTTCTTTGGTTGAAATTTAAACTATTTTGTTAAAAATATCTTTTTTTTTTTGTATTTTATTGAAAATTTGTTTTTTTTATTGTTGGCACATTATTTTGTTGGATGAAAATTCATCTTTTATGGTTGAAAATTCATCTTTTTGATTGCAAATTTAATTTTTTTGTTGAAAATTAGTTATTCTTTTTGTTGAAATTGTATTTTTTTGCAGAAAATTTAACTACCCCAGTTTTAGTTTAAAGCTTATCTTTCTTAGTTAAAAATGTAACCATTTATCAGAAAATTCATGCATTTTGTTGAAAATTTGTCTTTTTTGGTACAAAATTAATCTTTTTGGATGAAAATTCATTTCTTTGTTAAAAAATTTGTTTTTTGATTAAAAATTAACTTTTTTATTTGTAAATTCCACTATTTCATTTTTGGTTGAGAATGTATCTTTGTAGTTAAAAACTTATGTAGTTGTTGAAATTTTTTTTTTATTTTTCGAAAATTTAACTATTTGGTTGAAAATTAATGTATTTTGTTAAAAATTCAATTTTTTGAATATTTTATTGAAAATTTGTTTTTTAGTTGGAAAATGATTTTGTTTCATGAAAATTCATCCCTTTTGGTTAAAAATTTCACTATTTGATTAAAAATAATTGTATTTTATTGAAAATTGGTTTGGAAAATTATTTTGTTGGTTGAAAATTCATCTTTTTTATTGAAAATTATTTTTTTATTTATTGAAAATTGACGTTTTGCGGAAAATTTAACTATCTCAGTTTTAGTTGAAAGTTTATCTTTTTTAGTTGAAGATTTAACTATTTATTTGAAAATTAATGTATTTTGTCGAAAATTCCTCTTCTTTGGTAGAAAATTAATCTTTACGGTTGAAAATTTATTTCTTCGTTTGAAAATTCGTTTTTTTACATTAAAAATTTTTTTTTTTTTCCAGTGAGAATTCCACTATTCCATTTTTGGTTGAAAATTTTTGTGTTTGAAATGAAAATTTATGTAATTTGTTGAAATTTCATCTTTTTTAGTTGAAAATTAATGTATTTATTTGAAAATTCTTTTCTTTTTTTTTTTGTTAAAAACTTTATTATTTATCATTATTCATTATTTATTATTCATATTTATACCTTCATTATATTAGTCATCTTCTTGGTTGAAAATTCAACTATTTAGTTAACAATTAGTTTTTTTGATTAAAGATTCATCATTTAATTAAAAATTAATTTCTTTGGTTGAAGATTGAACTATTTTGTTAAAAATATGTTGTCGTTTTTTAAATTTAAGATCAAAAGAAATCTACTTTCTCATACAAAATTTTTATGCAAAAAATGGATATAAAGTTCCACAATTTAAAAGAAATTGAATTTTAATGAAAATTCATTTCTTTCGTTGAAAATCAAACTATTTTGTTAAAATTTTTTTTTTTTTTAAATGTTTCTTTTCAGTTCAAAATTGATATATTTTGTTGGACATTCTTTTTTTCAGAAAATCAATCTTCTTGATTGAAGATTTACCTTTTTCGTTGAAAAATAATTTTTTCTTAACTGAAAATTTAACTGGTCTATTTTGTGTTGTTAATTATTTTTTTTCATTTAAAAAATAAATTTTCTTTGTTGAAAATTTATCTTTTGAGTTGAAAAATCAACTGTTTAGTTCAAAATTGATCTATTTTGTTGAGAATTCAATCATTTTACTTGAACAGATTGGATATCTTTGGATTTTGTTTTGTTAAAAAAAAATTTTCCTACGTAAGATCTTCCTATCCCCCTTCTTCCCTACAAATTAATCTATGTAATTTGTTAATGACCACTTAGACATTGAGTTACCAATACTTGAAGGCCCC
>JAUELO010000241.1:794980-815971 GCA_032357855.1 Amphibolips quercusostensackenii | reverse complement strand
GGATGTCAAGGATTTCAAAATAGTTCTTAAAGATTTCAAAGATTTCGAAGATGCCGGAAATATTTTAAGAATTTCAGAAAGATTTCAAGAGTTTTCAAGGATTTCAAAAGATTAAAAAATATTTCATGAGATCTCACAAGATTTCAAATACTTCACAACGATTGATGATTTTTAAGAAATCAGAAAGATTTTAAAAGATTTTAGAGAATTTTAAAGATTTTAGAATGATTTTAATGATTACAAAAGATTTTATAAAAATTTCAAAGATTTCACAAAAATTCCAAAAGATTTTACAAAGATTTCAAATTTTTCACAACAGTTTAAACGGTTTAAAAATAATATCAAAAGATTTCAAAAGATTTCATACAAATCTCAAAGATTTCACAAAAAATCTAGAAGATTTCACAAAGATTTCAAAAGATTTCACAAATATTTCAAAATATTTTACAACAATTTAAAGGATTTCACAATAATGTCAGAAGATTTCAAAAATTCCAAAAGATTTCATAAATATTTCAAAAATTTCTCAAAGATTCCAGAAGATTTTACAAAGATTTCAAAATATTTCACTACAGTTAAAAATATTTTACAATACTATCAAAAGACTTAAAAAAATCCAAAAGATTTCATAAAAATTTCAAAAATTAAACAAAGATTGCTGAAGATTTTACAAAGATTTCAACATATTTCACTACAGTTAAAAATATTGTACAATAATATCAAAAGATTAAAAAAGTTTCAAAAGATTTCATAAAACTTTTAAAGATTTTACAAAAATTCCAAAAGATTTGACAAAGATTTCAAAGTAGTTCATAAAGATTTCAACAATTTTTAAAATGCCAGGAATATTTAGGGATTTCACAAAGATTTCAAGAGTTTTCAAAGATTTCAAGAGTTTTCAAAGATTTCAAGAGTTTTCAAAGATTTCAAAAGATTCAAAAATATTTCATAGGATTTCACAAAATTTCAAATACTCCACAACGACTGATGATTTTAAAGAAATCAGAAAGATTTTGAAAGATTTTAGAGAATTTTAAAGATTTCAGAATGATTTTTAAGATTCCAAAAGATTTTATAAAAATTTCAAAGATTTCACGAAAATTCCAAATGATTTTACAAAGATTTTAAAATATTTCACAACAGTTTAAAGGTTTAAAAATAATATCAAAAGATTTCAAAAGATTTCATAAAAAATTTCAAATATTTCACAACAAATTTAGGAGATTTAACAAAGATCTCAAAAGATTTTACAAAGATTTCAAAATATTTTACAACAATTTAAAGGTTTTACAATTAAGTCAAAAGATTTCAAAAATTTTACAAAGATTCCAGAAGATTCTACAAAGATATCAAAATATTTCACAACAATTTAAAAGATTTTACAATAATATCAAAAGATTTCAAAAATTCCAAGAGATTTTATAACAATGTCAAAGATTTTACAAAAATATTTCGCAACAATTTCACAAACTTTAGAATCATGTCAAAAGATTTCACAAAAATTGCAGAAGATTTTACAAAGATTCCAAAAGATTTCACAATGATTTCAAAATATTCCACAAAAATTTTGAAGATTCTACAATAATATCAAAAGATTTCAAACATTCAAAATATTCCATAAAAATTTCAAAGATTTTACAAAGACTTCAAAATATTTCACAACAGTTGAAAAAATTTTAAAATGATATCAAAAGATTTTTAAGAATTTCATACAAATTTCAAATATTTCCCAAAATATTTAGGAGATTTCACAAAGATTTCAAAAGATTTCACAGAGATTTTAAAATATTTTACAACAATTTTAAAAATTTTACAATAATGTCAAAAGATTTCAAAAATTTCACAAAGATTGCAGAAGATTTTACAAAGATTTCGAAATATTCCACAACAATTTAAAAGAGTTTACAAGAATATCAGAAGATTTGAAAAGTTCCAAGAGATTTCATAAAAATGTCAAAGATTTCACAAAAATTCCAAATGATTTTACAAAGATTTCAAAATATTTCACAACAGTTTAAAAGATTTTACAATAATATCAAAAGATTTCAGAAGATTTCATACCAATTTCAAAGATTTTACAAGAATTCTAGAAGATTCCACAAAGATTTCAAAAGATTTTACAAAGATTTCAAAATATTTCACAACAATTTCAAAGAGTTTACAATAATGCCAAAAAATTCTAAAAAATTTCATAAAAATTTCACAAAGATTCCAGAAGATTTTACAAAGATTTCAACATATTTCACAACAATTTCAAAAATTTTACAATAATGTCAAAAAATTTCAAAAATGTCAAAAAATTTCACAAAGATTCCGGAAGATTTTGAATACTTCAAAACGATAGATGATTTTTTGAAATTTAGAAAGACTTCAGAAGCTTTTAAAGAATTTTAAAGATTTTAGAACGATTTTAATGATTCCAAAAGATTCCACAAAGATTTCACAAAACTTACAATACAAAGATTAAAAAATATTCTGCAACAATTCCAAGGACTTCACAATCATGTCAAAAGATTTCACAAAAATTGCAGAAGATTTCACAAAGATTCCAAAAAATTCCACGAAGATTTCAGAATATTTTACAACAATTTCAAAGATTTTACAATAATGTCAAAATATTAAACAAATTTCCAAAAAATTCAAAAATTTCACAAAGATTCCAGAAGATTTTGAATACTTCACAACGATAGATGATTTCTAGGAATTCAGAAAGATTTCGAAAGATTTTAGAGAATTTTAAAGATTTCAGAACGATTTCAAGGATTTCAAAAGATTCCACAAAAAATTTCACACAAAATACAATACAAAGATTTCAAAATATTCCGCAACAATTTCAAAAACTTTACAATCATGCCAAAAGATTTCACAAAGATTCAAAAAAATTTCACAAAGATTTTAAAATATTTCACAACAATTTTAAAGATTTTACAATTATGTCAAAATATTTTTAAAAATTCCAAAAAATTCAAAAATTTTACAAAGATTCCAGAAGATTTTAAATACTTCACATTGATAGATGATTTCTAGGAATTCAGAAAGATTTCAAAAGATTATAGAAAATTTTAAAGATATCAAAAGATTTTAAAGAATTTTAAAGATTTCAAAACGATTTCAAGGATTCCAAAAGATTCTACGAAGATTCCAAAAGATTTGACGAAAATTTCAAAATATTTCACAGCAATTTCAAAGATTTTACATTTATTGTCAAAAGATTTTAAAAAATTGCATAAAGTTTCAAAAATTTCACAATGGTTCCAAAAGATTTGACAAAGATTTTAAAATATTTCACAAAAGTTTAAAAGATTTCACAATAATATCAAAAGATTTTAAAAATTCCAAAAGATTTATTAAAAAATTTCAAAGATTTCTAAAAAATTCCAAAAGATTTCACAAAGATTTTATAAGATTTCACAAAGATTTCAAAATATTTTACAACAGTTTGAAAGATTTCCCAATAATGTCAAAATATTTCAAATATGTCAAAAGATTTCAAAAGACTTTAGAGATTTCAAAAGATTTCAGAAGATTTTAGGAGATTTTAAATACTTTAATACGATTAATGATTTCAAAGAATTAAGAAATATTTCAAAATATTTCAGAGAATTTTAAAGATTTCAGAATGATTTCAAGGATTCCAAAATATTTCATGAAAATTTCAAAGATTTCACGAAAATTTCAAAATATTTTACAATGATTTTAAAATATTACGCGACAGTATAAAAGATTTTACAATAATATTAAAAGATTTTAAAAATTCCAAAAAATTTCATGAAAATTTCAAAGATTTCACAAAAATTCCAAAAGATTCTACAGAGATTACAAAATATTTCTCAACAATTTCCAAGCTTTAAAATGATGTCAAGATTTCAAAAATTTCAAAAATTTCATAAAAATTTCAAAAATTTTTCAAAGACTCCAGAAGATTTTACAAAGATTTCAAAATATTTTTAAATATTGCACAAAAATTTTCAAGATTTTACAATAATGTCAGAAGATTAAAACAATTAAGAAAAATTTGTAAAAAATTTTTAAAATGTCACAAAGATTCCAGAAGATTTTGAATACTTTACAGCGATTGGTGATTTAAAAGAATTCAGAAAGATTGAAAAAATTTTTAAAGTATTTTAAAGATTTCAGAACGATTTCAAGGATTCAAAAATATTCCACAAAGATTTCACAAAAATTCCAATACAAATGTTTCAAAATATGTCGCAACAATTTCAAAGACTTTACAATCATGTCATAAGATTTTAGAAAAATTGCAGAAGATTTCATAAAGATTCCAGAAAATGTTACAAAGATTTCGAAAGATTTTACAACAATTGAAAGGTTTTTTATGATGATGTTAAAATATTCCAAATATGTCAAAAGATTTCGAAAGATTTCAAAGATTTCAAAAGATTTCAGAAGATTTCACAACAATGTCAAAGTCTTTACAATGCTGTCATAAGATTTCAATAATTTCGAAAGATTTCATGAAAATTTCAAAGATTTCACGAAAATTCCAGAAGATTTCACAAATATTTTAAAATATTCCGCAACAATTTTAAATATTTTATCATGATGTCAAAATATTTCAAATATTTCAAAATATTTTACAGATTTTAAATATTCCAAAAGATTTCAAAATATTTTAGAAAATATCGAATAATTCATGAAGAATTAAAAGATATCAAGAATTTCAAAAAGATTTAAAAACATTTAGGAGAATTTTAAAGATTTTGCAATGATTTCAGAAAGATTTTAAGGACTTCGAAAGATTTTATAAAATTTCCAAAATTTTACAAAGATTTCAAAATATTTCACATTAATTTAGAAAATTTCACAAAAAAAGCAACACATTTCACAAATATTTAGAAGATTTCAAATATTTCACAAAGATTTCCAAAGATTTCCAAAATTTTCAGTAATATCGCGACTCAAGTAAAAGTTGGAATCGTTCAGAACACAGCCTCAAAAGGAACTCTTTTTTAGGGTTTGTTTTTAATTCGTTGATATCAGACAAATGGCTATTAGCTGGAGCCGATGTTTTCAACTGCGCATGTGCCAAAAAGCGCGGGCCTATTTGAAATCAATAAATACTATGAATAATCATAAGGAAAAATATTTAAAAAAATTTTTTAATTCTTTTTAAAAACCATTTAAATTGAACTATAGAAATACCTTACCTTTAGAAAAAATGTATGCTTACGTAAAATTGCAAGTTTATATTATATCATTTTAAATATTCCCGCGCTTTTTGGTACATGCGCAGTTGAAAACATCGGATTTCTAAGATAAACTTAAAAACTGTCATATTTCATGTGCACTATCTTCCTTTCAAATGTGACTAATGTCGATAATTTTGCGAATAATTTGCCCGGAAAATTTCTCGAGAAATCCCAAATAGCAATTCCATAAGCTAATCTACAAAAAAATGCGAAAAGTTAGTATTTTTGTTAAATTTTTCCCATTTTTTGAAAACTAAGATTTTAAAATTCGAAAATTCAACATAAAAAAAATGTTATGGTAATTTTTTTTATGTTCAGGCTTTGGTATTAAATTCTACTAATAATTTTAAATTAAAAAATTATAATTTTTTTAAGTTAGAATTTTTTAAATATGAGCAAAAATTGAATGTTTTAATATTCGCTTAACTTTTATTTAAATTTAAAAAACTGTATGCGTGACATGTCTTTTTGAATTTTGTACAATTAGAATGAAGTTTTTTATATTTGAATTCCCAGATTCCTATGAATTTATAAAATTACCATTTTTGAAATTTATTATGTATTTTATTTTTATCTATTTCATTGACAATTTTATTTAACATTTTTTACCCTGGTTTTGAAATTTCTGTTATTTAAATTTGAAATACAATAAAATTTCACTTTTAAAAATTAAATCCTTTAAATATGAATTTTTCATTCGAATCCTTTGAATTTAGACAATGTAAATTACGCATTATTTTCAAAATTATTAAAATCAATTCTAAATTGTCTTTGAATTTTTGAAGATTGAAAATTTGTACACTTAAAATTTTGATAAATTTAAATTTGAATCTTTTACTTTTAGGCAAATTTAAAGTAAAATACTTTAAATTCAGAAAATTCTAATGGAACCTCTTAAACTTGGGAACCATCAAATCCTTTACTTTCAAAACATTTTGAATTAAAATATTTTTAATTAAAAACGTCCAAATATATTTGTAAAAAAAAATTTATAAAATTATAAACTTTTCGAAATATGAAAATCGTAATTTAAAAAATTTTCGATAGAAAATTGCTGAATTATAAAATATACAAACTAGAAAAATTCGGAATTTAAATAACTAAAAAATTTTTTTTTTTAATAAATATTATTTGTTTTTTTAAAGTACAGAAATTAAATGTTTTTAGCAAACAAAATTGTTTTAAGTGTTTAAAGACTTTCCTAATTGTTTTCTTTTTTAATTTAAAATAACAATAATTGTATAAGATTGTATACAAAAATAAATTTGAAAATACTTGAACAATTTTTTCCCGAATTTTCTCTGAGCCTAATCTCGAAGTTTCTTCTTTTTTTATATTCACAATTCGATTTTTGAGAACGTATTTGTGATTTTTTTAAAGTACTACGCAATTTTTAAACAACATTTTTCATAAAAAAAAATATTTTTAAATTATTCTTATTTTAAATTTAAACAATAATTTTTAAAAACTTTAAAGATTAAAAATTTTTTTTATTGAAATATTTGATTGTTTTATTTTTAATCCATAAATAATATTTTTAATTTTAATATGTCTTTTTTCCATGACTTTTTGAAAATTTAAATTTTGTCAAATTTTAAAAATTTAAGGCTTTTAAAAATAAATTAAACCAAGACAAAAATTATAATAATTACATTAGTGTTTTAAAAAACTAAATTACCCTAACTTTGATTACAGAAGAGACAAAGAAGTTGCCTAAAATTAAATTTTTAATTTAGAAGAAAATTATAAAAAGTACTTTCAAAATTAATCAGTGCTGAATTGCACTCTAAAAAATTTAATTGTAAAATTTTATTAGGATTCAAGAAAATGTAGGGAGAAATTTTTTCTCGCTTGAGGCACGCGCTTTTACAAGAGGGATAAAAAGCGTTTTCAAAAATCAAATATTTAATTTAGAAAAAAAATAAGAAAGTTTTTTCGAGATAAATCAGTGCTGAATTGATTTCTAAAAAGTTCGATTAGGAAATGTTATTAGGATTGAAGAAAAAATAGGAAGAAATTTTTATTTTTCGTACGAGGCGCACGGGTTTGCAGGAAAGACAACAAAAAGTTGTATTAAATCAAATTTTTAATTTAAAAAAAAAAAATGATAAATTGCTTTTGAGATAAATTAGAGCTCAATTGATTACTAAAATCTTGAATCGGGAAATGTTATCAGGATTCAAGAAAATTTAGGGAGCATTTTTTTTTTTTTTTTTCAAGAAGCACGTTTTTACAGGAAAGACAACAAAAAGTTGTCTACGATAAAAAATTTTGTATTGAAAAAAATTAGAAAGCACTTTTGAGATAAATCAGTGCTAAATTGATTTTTAAAAAGCTCTATCAAAAAATGTCATCAGATTTTGAGAAAATTTAGGGAGAATTGTTTTTTTAATTTTGGGGTGCGCGCTTTTACAGGAGTGACAAAAAATGTTTTTAAAATACAAATGATTTTAGTATTATTGAGTTCAACAATTGAAAATTCGGAATTAAGAATAGAAAAATTTTAAATTTTCAAATAATTTGATTCTGTTTTAAAAATTAAATTTTTTTTCTCCTAATACCTATTTCTACCTAATTTAAACCATGGGAATAAATACTAGGATACATCGAACTCAGAATTCAGAATCGAATAGGGATTCATTCGGTCTGTTCTTAAATTTCCATCTGTGCCCTTCTATTATACTCACAGCTGACATCGGGCCCGGGGCCTTAAGCCCGATTTTTTTTTCCTTTTTTCCCTCTCTAGAGAAATAACGAAATATTGTCTGTAATTTTCTATCATTCATCTTCCAAGCCTTCAAATCGATAGAACCATTTAGAGACTTCACACTCTTTCTGCTTTGCCCCTTTTTTTAAAAATTCTCCTTTTTGATCCTGTTTTCAAGAAATTTCCCCTTTTTCTTGTTTTTTTTTTGTTAAATACAAACTAGCTTAATAAAACTCAATTAAAAAAACCAAATATTTTTCGTTGAAAGTTAATAAATAAATAAAGTCGAAAATTTCATTTTTAATTTAGAAGAAAATTAGAAAGTACTTTCACAATGAATTAGTGCTGAATTCAACTCTAAAAAGTTTGACCGAGAAATTTCATCAGGATTCAAGAAAATTTAGGCAGATTTTTTTTTTTCGTTTCAGGCGCACACTTTTACAGGAGAGACAAAAAGCCTTCTCAAAAATCAAATTTTTGATTTAGAAAAAGATTGAGAAAGTACTTTCGAGATAATTAAATGCTTAACTGAAATCTAAAAAGTTTAATTGGAAAATTTTATTGGGATTCAAGAAAATTTAGGAAAAAATTTTTTTTTGATCGAAAAGCAGGTTTTTACGGGAAAGACAACAAAAAGTTGTCTGAAATAAAAATTTTTATTTAAAAAAAAATGAGACAGCACTTTCGAGATAAATTAGTGCTAAATTGATTTCTCAATCTTTTATTATTAAATGTTATTAGATTTCAAAAAAAATTTAGGGAGATTTTTTTTCGTTTAGGGCGCACGCTTTTACAGAAGAGACAAAAAGCGTTTTCATAAATTGTTATTTTTCAATTCAGAAAAAAATTAGAAAGTACTTTCAAAATAAATTAGTGCTAAATTGATTTCTCAAGAGTTTTATAGGCAAATTTTATTAGGATTCAAGAAAATTAAGGGAGAAATTTTTGTTTGTTCGAGAAGCACGTTTTTACAGGAAAGACAATAAAAATTTGTCTACAATAAAAATTTTAATTTAGAAAAAAAAAATTAGAAAGCTCTTTCGAAATAAATTAGTGCTGAATTGATGTCTGAAACTTTTATTGTTAAATGTTATTAGATTTTGAGAAAATTTAGGGAGACTTTGTTTTCGTTTAGGGCGCACGCTTTCGTAGAAGTGACCAAAAGCGTTTTACAAATTGTTATTTTCTAATTTAGAAAAAAATTAGAAATTACTTTTGAGATAAATCAGTGCTGAATTGACTTCTCAAGAATTTTATTGGAAAATTTTATTAGGTTTCAAGAAAATTAAGGGAAAAATTTTTGTTTGTTCGAGAAGCACGTTTTTACAGGAAAGACAATGAAAATTTGTCTACAATAAAAATTTTAATTTAGAAAAAAAAATTAGAAAGCTCTTTCGAAATAAATTAGTGCTGAATTGATGTCTGAAACTTTTTTGTTAAATGTTATTAGATTTTGAGAAAATTTAGGGAGACTTTATTTTTGTTTAGGGCGCACCATTTCATAGAAGTGACCAAAAGCGTTTTCAAAAATTGTTATTTTTTAATTTAGAAAAAAATTGGAAAGTACTTTTGAGATAAATTAGTGCTGAATTGATTTCTCAAGAGTTTTATAGGAGAATTTTATTAGGATTCAAGAAAATTTAGGGAAAAATTTTTGTTTTTCCGAGAAGCACGTTTTTACAGGAAAGACAATAAAAATTTGTCTACAATAAAAATTTTCATTTAGAAAAAAAATAAGAAAGCTCTCTCGAAATAAATTAGTGCTGAATTGATGTCTGAAACTTTTTTGTTAAATGTTATTAGATTTTGAGAAAATTTAGGCAGACTTTGTTTTCGTTTAGGGCGCACGCTTTCATAGAAGTGACTAAAACCGTTTTAAAAAATTGTTATTTTTTAATTTGGAAAAAATTGGTGAGTACTTTCGAAATAAATCAGTGCTGAATTGATTTCTTAAAAGTTTTTTTTGGAAATTTTATTAGGATTCGAGAAAATTTAGGGAGAAATTTTTGTTTTTTCGAGAAGCACGTTTTTACAGGAAAGACAATAAAAAGTTGTCTACAGTAAAAATTTTAATTTAGAAAAAAAATGAGAAAGCTCTTTCGAAATAAATCAGGGCTGAATTAATTTCTAAAACTTTTATTGTTAAATTTAATTAGATTTCGAGAAAATTTAGGCAGACTTTGTTTTCGTTTAGGGCGCACGCTTTTATAGAAGTGACTAAAAGCGTTTTCAAAAATTGTTATTTTTTAATTTGGAAAAAAATTGGATAGTACTTTCGAGATAAATCAGTGCTGAATTGATTTCTCAAGAGTTTTATTGAAAATTTTATTAGGATTCAAGAAAATTTAGGGAAAAATTTTTGTTTTTTCGAGAAGCACGTTTTTACAGGAAAGACAATATAAAGTTGTCTACAATGAAAATTTTAGTTTAGAAAAAAAATGAGAAAGCTCTTTCGAAATAAATCAGGGCTGAATTAATTTTTAAAACTTTTATTATTAAATGTTATTAGATTTCGAGAAAGTTTAAGGAGACTTTGTTTTCGTTTAGGGCGCACGCTTTTACAGAAGTGACATAAAGCGTTTTCAAAAATTGTTATTTTTTAATTTAGAAAATAATTAGAAAGTACTTTCGAGATAAATCAGTGCTCAATTGATCACTAAAAAGTTTTATCGGGAAATGTTATTAGAATACAAGAAAATTTAGGGAAACATTTTTTTTTATTCGAGACGCACGCTTTTACAGGAGTGACAAAAAGCGTTTTCAAAAATCGGATTTTTTAATTTAGAAAAGTATAGATAGTACTTTTGAAAATCATCAGTGTTGCATTGTACTCTAAAAAGTTTAATTGGAAAATGTTATTAGGATTCAAAAAAATTTAGGGAGAACATTTTTTTTTCGTTTGAGGAGCACGCTTTTATAGGAGGACGAAAAAAAGTTAAGTTGTAAAAAATGAAAAAACACTTTTGAGATAAATCAGTGCTAAATTGATTTCTGAAAATTTTTATTGGGAAATATTATTATATTTCGAGAAAATTTAGTGGGAAATTTTTTTTAAGGCATACGCTTTTACAACAGTGATAACAAGCGTTTTCAAAAATCGAATTTTTAATTTAGAAAAAAAATAACAAGTACTTTCTAGATAAATCAGTGTTGAATTGCACTCTATAAAGTTTAACTGAAAAAATTTTGTAGGATTCAAGAAAATTTAAGGAGAACATTTTTTTTTGTTTCAGGCGCACGCTTTTACAAAATAGATAAAAAGCATTTTCAAAAATCAAATTTTTAATTTAAAAAAATGAATGGCAAAAAGCGTTTTCAAAGATTGGATTTTTTAATTTAGGCAAAAAATTAGAAAGTACTTTTGAGAATAATCAGTGCTGAATTGCACTTTAAAAAGTTTAATTGCGAAATTTTTCTAAGATTCAAGAAAATTTAGGGAGAACATTTTTTTTCGTTTGAGGCGCACGCTTTTACAAGTCCAATGAAAAGTGTTTTCAAAAATCAAATTTTCATTTTAGGAAAAAATAAGAAAGTACTTTCGAGATAAATCAGTGTCGAATTGATTTCTGAAAAGTTTTATTGAGAAATATTATTACATTTCGAAAAAATTGAGGAAGAAAAATTTTTTTTTCGTTAAAAACACATTTTTACAGGAGACAAAAAACATCCTCAAAAATCTAATTTTAAATTTAAAAAAAAAGTCAGACAATACTTTTGATATTTATCAGTGCCACATTAAACTTAACAAAATTTGATCAGAAAATATTATTAGGATTTGAGAAAAATTAGGGGAAATTCTTTTTTTCGTTTGAGGCGCACGCTTTTACAAGTATGACCAAGGGAAGGACAAAAAGCGTTTTCAAAAATCAAATTTTTAATTCAGAAAAAAATGACAAAGTACTTTTAAGATAAATCTGTGCTGAATTTAACTTTAAAAAATTTGATTTAAAAATATTATTAAGATTCGAGAAAAATTAGAGGAAAAGTTTCTTTTTCGTTCGAGGCACACTTTTTTACAGGAGAGACAAGAGAAAGTTTTTAAAAATCTAATTTTTAATTTTAAAAAAAATGACAAAGTACTTTTGACGTCAGTCAATGCTAAAACAAACCTAAAAAAATTTTATTCGAAAATGTAATTAGGATTCAAGAGAATTTAGAAAAAAAAAATTTTTTTCGTTTGAGGGGTACGTTTTTCAACTTGAGACGGTGAGAAGAAATCAAATTTTTGAAAAAAAAAAATTTAGTTTCTAGCTAGTAAGTTGCTAAATCAATGGAAAAAGGTTTAGAAGAATTTGTTTTTTGGATTCCAAATTCATCTTTTTGTAAAAAATTCATTTTTTAATGGAAAGTTTTTTTTTTAATTTCGACTTTAATAAAATAAAAAAAATTTCTTTTTTCAATCAAAAATTATTTTTAATTGGAAAGTTTACTTTTGTATTTGGGTTCAGAATTCACCACTTTTAGTTGCAAATATAATTATTTTGTTAAAATTTAACTATTTTGATAACAAAATTTTTTGGTTGAAGATTTATTTTTTGGTTGAAAATTTAAATATTTTATTGAAAATTGCCTTTTTTGTTGAAAATTTATATTTTTGTATTAATAATCAAACTTTTTAACAAAAAATTCGCCTTTTTGGTTTAAAAATTCTATAATTTGGTTAAAATTTTTTATTTCTAGGTTGAAAATTTTTTTCAGTTGTAAATTTGTCTTTTTGGTTAAAAACTTCATCTCTTTTGGTTGAGGATTCAACTATTATGTTGAAAATTCTTTTTCTTTAGTTCAATTCAACTGTTTCTTTTTTAAATGAAAATCAAAATCTTTTTTGGTTCAAGTATCAATTATCACATTTTTCGTAGAAAATTCAACTATCTGGGTGAAAGTGTAACTATTTGGTAGAAAAATTAACTTTTTTAGTAAAAATTCATATTTTGGCTTTTAAGTTTTCATTCATTTATTTCTGCATTTCCATATTTATCAAAAGTTTTGACGAAATATGGAACCGTAAAAAAAATTCTCATAAATCTTCCACATTTTTTCAGAATTTATAAATCTTTGCTACAATTTTTCAAATTAATTAATTTAATAAAAAAATCATAAATTTTTTTTTAAGAATCTTAAGAAAAGCTTTTTATTTGCTTAAACCTTTTCAATTCTTTAAATGCTTCGACTGTTTTTTCAAAATTTTTAAAAACGTCCATTTTATTAAAAATTTTTTAAAAATATTTTTAAATTTGAAATTATTTCTGAGCCTTCGTGGCTATAACTACAAATAAAAAATAAAATAAATAATAACATTTAAATTATTGAATTAATAATAAAAAATGAGAAAGTACTTTCGACATGTATCAGTGACAAATTAAACTTTAAAAAAAATAAACAAAAATAATACCAATAAAAAGTAGAAATTTAATAATAATTTTTTATCAGGTTAATACAGGTCCTAATTATTATAGGCAATGAAAGTCATTCCGCTTGAAGTTTCTCTTGGTATTTAAAATAAAAAAGCCCTTTAAAGGATCATTACAGGTAATTTCATATGAGTTGAGTGATTTTTTTTTTTTTTTTTTTTTTTTGAAAAATGCAGGTAAGCGTCAGCTGCGGGCAGCTGTCGATGGCACGCGCCAGCGGTTTCAGTAAAGTCAGGTGAGTCGCAACACCCGGCGAGTGGGCCCAATTTTAAAAACATCTTCCGCTCCCCCTCTACCCCATCACCTTTCTCACTATCTCGTTGCTTTCCCTCCATACCTTAAAATAAATTCCTTTTCACATTTCATTTCGCTTATTAATGGCTTAATTATTATTTATTTAAATTATTTATTTTTATTAATTGTTTAATTATTATTTATTTTATTTATTATATTAGTGTTTATATTTTATTATTATTCATTTAATTTATCAGAGACTTCAAACTCTTTTTTATATTTCTATCTTCTCCCGTCTTTCTTTCTTTTTTGGTTGAAAATTTAACTATTTTGCTAAAATTTCTTTTCATTTCTGATTGGAAATTAATTTTTTAACTAAAAATTTTACTATACCATAGTTATATATAAAGTGAAAAAAAATTTATTTAAATCGAGTCAAAAAATTAATTTTCAACTAGAAATAAAAAGATTTTTTAGCAAAATAATCCAAGTTTCAACCAAATTGTTGAATTTTCAACTTTAAAAAATCAATTTCTAACAAAATAGTTTTATTTTTAACTAAAAAGATAAATTTACAAAAAATGGTAGTTACATTTTTAGTTAAAAAATTTCAATTCAATCAGAAATTAAAAGAATTTTTAACAAAATATTAAAATTTGAAAATACAACAATTTGGAAACTATTTGGTTAAAAAATTGATATTTTTATTTTAATTTATTTTATGTAAATTTATTTATTGTGAATTAATTTTTTCATGTGAAAATTAAACTATCTGATCAAAAATTCATCTTTTTTTTAGGTAAAAATTCAACTATTTGGTTAAAAATTAAACTATTTTGTTGCAAATTATTTTTTTTTTGGTTGAAGATTCATCTCTTTGGTTGAAAATTAATTTTTTTGACTAAAAATTGAATTATAAAATTTAAAATATGTACATTTTTTTAGTTGAAAATTCAACTATTTAGTTGAAATTTTGTCTTCTTTAGTTAAAAATTCAACTATTTGGTTGAAAGTTGAACTATTTTGTTGCAAATTTATTTTCTCGGTTTGAGATTTATCTCTTTTATTCAAATGTAATTTTTTAAATTAAAAATTAAACTATTTGGTTTAAAATTAATTTTTAAAATGCAAATGAACTATATTCATGTTTTTAGTGAAAATTTAACTGCTATTTCTTTGTTTGGAAATTTAACTATTTTTTTCGTAAATTCGTTACATTCCTGGTTAAAATTAATTTTTTTTTTAGATATGAAAATTCTATTTTTTGAAAAATTCATCTTTTTAGGTAAAAATTTAATCATTTATTTAAAAAATTTTTTTTTTGTTGAAAATTAACTTTTATTGTTGAAACTTAATTTCTCGGTTAAAAATTTGGTTGAAAAGTTATATATTTGGGTTGAAAATTCAACTCTTTTTAAAAATTCACTATTTTGTTGGAAATTATGTTTTTTTGTTAAAAATTTCTATTTTTGGTTAAAATTTTTTTTAAACGTTTTTTTTTGCCTATAACTTTTTTGACGAAAATCAATATTTTGGGGTAAAAAATTTAATTCTTTTGTGGAAAAATCGGCTTGGCTTGAAAATTAAACAATTTAATAGAAACGTTACCTATTTTACTAAAAATAAATATTTTTGTTTTATTAAAGAAAATTTATTCCCCAACTTTCGTGAAAAATCACCCAATTTACATAATTTCATTTATTGATTTAAATTTATTTTATTATAATAAATAGGGCATGATATCAGTGCCCAAATTTAATTGATACAGTTTAAAAAATTTAAAGGATTCTGTGTTATATAAAACAGTCCAAATGTGAGAGATTAAATTAATTAGAAATTAATAAAATTAATTAGATTGTTTTAAAATAATTAAATTAAGTTTTTATTCAATTTAATTAACAAACCATTTAAATTTGAGATAATTAGAGGAGACAAATTTAGATTATAAAATAGAACCACCTAGGCGATAATAAATGTTTAAAGTACTTTTTAATCAACTAAGTAGACAGGAAAGCTGATATTAATTAAATTTTTTATGCTGAATACTTTGTACTCTCTCGTTTCCCAGCGATCCGGTTTTGCTAAATTGAGTTTTCAGTACTCAAGCCACATTTCTGTAATTTATTATTTCTACTTCAAACATTTTGTTCGATTTATCAAGATGAAATATGGAAACGACTAAAAATACAGAAAAATGAAATTTCCAAATTGGAAAATTTCCGAATAATAAAATTCCAAAATAATAAAATTTTCGAATTAAAAACTTCCCGAATAATGAAATTCCCGAATGATAAAATTTCCGAATAAAATTCTTGAATAATACAAATTCCCGGCTTGCAAACTTCTCGAATGATAAAATTTACAAAAAATAAAACTTCCAAATAATGAAATTCCAAATTACAGAAATCGCTAATGATAATATTCGCCAATAATATAATTCTCAGATAATAATATTTCCAAATTACGAAATTTCTGAAGGATTAATTTTCTGAATAATGAAATTCCCAAATAATCAAATTCCCGAATTAAAAAATTCCCGAATGATAGAATTTCCGAATAATGAAATTCTTAAATGATACACATTCCCAGATTAAAAAATGTTCGAATGATAGAATTTACAAATAATGAAATTTTTAAATAATGAAATTCCAAATTACAGAAATCGCTAATGATAATATTTCCTAATAATATAATTCTCAGATAATAAAATTCCTGAATTACAAAATTTCTGAAAGATTAATTTCCCGAATAATAAAATTCTAAAATAATAAAATTTCCGAATTGAAAACTTCCTGAGCAATAAAATTCCCT
This sequence comes from Amphibolips quercusostensackenii, assembly GCA_032357855.1. Taxonomy (NCBI): domain Eukaryota; kingdom Metazoa; phylum Arthropoda; class Insecta; order Hymenoptera; family Cynipidae; genus Amphibolips; species Amphibolips quercusostensackenii. Next base: position 799,598 of record JAUELO010000241.1, on the reverse strand, counting down.
AATTGGAAAATTCCCTGATAATAAAATTCCTGAATTAAAAAATTTACCGAACAATGAAATTTCCGAATGATACAATTTTTAAGTAATGAAATTCTTAAATGATACAAATTCCTAGATTACACAATTCCTGAATGATAAAATTCACAAGCAATGAAATTTTCAAATAATGAAATTCCAAATTACAGAAATCTCTGATGATAATATTTCCTAATAATATAATTCTCAGATAATGAAATCCCTGAATTACAAAATTTTTAAAAGATTAATTTCCCGAATAATAAAATTTCCAAATAATAAAATTCCCTAACTAGAAAAATCTCGAACAATAAAATTTTTGAATAATGAAATTCCCGGAAAATAAAATTTTCAAGTAATAAAATTCCCGAATGGGAAAATTCACAAAAATAAAATTCTTGAATTAATAAATTCCCAAATTATAAAATCCCCAAATAATTAAATTTCCAAATAATAGAATTCCTAAATCACAAAATTCCTAAATTATAAAATACCAGAATAATAAAATTCCCAACTTACAAAATTTCGAAAAGATAAAATTCCCGAATAATAAAATTCCCAAATATTATAATTCACGAATTGAAAAATTCACGCATCATAAAATTCCCGAATTGGGAAATTTCCAGACGATAAAAATTCAGAATAATAAAATTCCTCGAGATAAAAAACTTCTTGAATAATAAAATTGCCAAATACTAAGATTCCTTAATAATAAAATTCTTAAATAATATAATTTCCAGAAATAAAATTCCCGAATTACAAAATTCCTGAAAGATAAAATTCCTAAATAATAAAATTCCAAAATTAAAAACCTCCTTAATAATAAAATTATAAAATAGTAAAATTCCTGAATAATAAAATTCCGGAAATGAAAAATTCCCAAATAAAAAAATTCTCGAATAATACAATTCCCGAATTGGAAAATTCCCAAATAATAAAATTCCCGAATAATAAAAATCCCAGATTATTAAAATCTCGAATAACAAAATTTCCAAATGATAAAATCCCCGAATTTTAGAATTCCAGAACAATAAAATTCCCAAACAAAATTTTTAAATAATGAAATTTCCGAATTGAAAAATTTCCGAACGATAAAATTTCCAAATAATAAAATCCTCAAACTGGAAAATTCCCGAATAATGAAATTTTCAAATAATAAAATTTTCCAATTATGAAATTCTAGACAAATGAAATTCTAAAATAATATATCTCCCGAGTAAGAAAACTCCCAGATGATAGAATTTATAAATAATAATAAAATTTGTAAATAATAAAATTAATAAATATTATAAATCTCAAATAATAAAATTTCCGAATAATAAAATTCCCGAATTAGGAAATTTTCGAATAATAAAATACCCAATTCATAAAATTCCCTAATTATGAAATTCTTAAATAATAAAATTCTTCAATTGGAAAATTCCCGAACTAAGAAATTCTAAAATAATAAAATTCCTAAAGAGTAAGATTTTGAAGAATAAAATTTCCAAAAAGTGAAATTTCCGAATTAAAAAATTCCCGAATGATAAAATTTCCAGGTAACAAAATTCCCGAAATAGAAAATTCATGAAAAATAAAAAACATTGCTGAATTGGGAAATTCCCGACAATAGATAATTTAGAATAACGAAATTCCTGGTCTGAAAAATTCTTGAATAATAAAATTTCCAAATAATAAAATTCCCGAATTGATAAATTTTTAAATAATAACATTTCCGAGCAATAAAATTTCCAAATAATAAAATTTACCAAGTATGAACTTTCCGAATAATAAAATTTCCAAATAATAAAATTTCCAAAATGGAAAATTGTCGAACAGTAAAATTCCCGAACTACAAAATTTTTAAATAATGAAATTTACGAATAATGAAATTTACAAATAATAAAATTCACAAAAAATAAAATTTGATTAAATTTCTGAATAATAAAATTCTCGAATTGTAAACTTTCCAAATAATAAAATTCACCAAGTATGAACTTTTTGAATAATAAAATTTCCAAATAATAAAAATTCCCAAATTGTGAAATTGTCAAACAATAAAATTTCCGAATTACAAAATTTCCGAATAATGAAATTTACGAATAATAAAATTCACAAATGATAAAATTCCCCAATTGGAAAATTTACGAAAAATAAAATTCCAGAATTGAAAAGTTCACGAATTACCGAATTATTAAATTCCTGAATTGGGGAATTCCCGAATAATAAAATTCTCGAATATTAAAGTTTATGAATGATGAAATTTCCGAATAAGGAAGTTTCAAAATAATAACATTTCCAAATAATACAATTTCCGAATAATAATAAAATTCCTGATTGATAAAATTTGCGAAAAATTAAATTTATAAATAGGAACATTCTTGAGCAATACAATTTTCGAATAATAAAATTACCGAATAATAACGTTTCCGAATAATGCAATTTCTGAATAATAAAATGTTTGAATAATAAAATTCTCGAATTAGAAAATTTTAGAATAAAGAAATTCCCAAATGATGAAATTCCCGAAAAATAAAATTTGCAAATTATAAAATTTCCCAATAATAAAATTCCTGATTTGGAAAATCCTGAATAATAAAATTCCCAAATTCAAACAATTGAGTTATTTTTTTAATTAAAAAAATTAATGTAGTAATTACGATTAAAAACTTAATTTTTTGTGTTTGGGAATTTTCTATTTCGGTTATTTTATAAATCGTCGATTTTCCGTCGGGAATTTTTAGATTCGGTAATTTAAACTATCGGAAATTATATTGTTCAGGAATTTTATTACTCCAGAATTTTACAGTCTCGGGAATTTTATTTTTCGTGATTTTTCAGTCGTCCCAGAATATAAAGATCTTTTTTACAAATTTCAAATTTTCTCTTTAAAATTTAATTTTTTAATAATTATATTAATTGATCTAAATTCTAAAATAGATTTTTAATTTTGTTATTTAATTTAATATTTTTATTTAATCAAGTTTTTGAAATATTTAATTTTAAAAAATAATTTTTCTCTCGCCAACATATGATATTGTAATAATATCCGGAGGTGTTATAGTTTTTTTAAGCCTTCATTCTTGCTCGTTGAACCAGTAAATTGACAAGGTGCATCCCTACGACCTACGGATTCTTGTTACACGTCCAATTAAGCGACAGCCCTTTCTAAAGTTGAAAAGTGTTTAGTCCTTCAAAACTTTTATGAATGAAATCACTTTTTTAATTTCCATTTTTTATTTTTTTATATTTCTTGTGCTTTTTATCACACTATCTTTAGTATTTATTCTTTTTTTTTTTACTTTTATTTATCTATTTTATTTATTTCTGTTGCTTATTTTCTAACCTTTTTTTGATAAATTTTGCAAAAAAATTTGATATAAAAAATGGAAATTTTCAACATTTTCGCTAATCATGAATGGCGACTGAAAACTCTTTTTTTGTAAAAATTAAACTACTCAGTTAAAAACGGAACTTTTTTGTTAAAAATTAATTTTTTTGATCGACTATGCATCATTTTAGTTGAAATTTTTTTTTAATTTAACTAATTTGTTTAATTTTTTATTTTAAAAAAAATGTGAGCAAAGAATAAAAAAATATAATCGCATTGTTAAACTTTTAAGACAAATTTACAATAAAATAGTTAAATTTTCAAGAAAATAATTCAATTTTGAACTAAAATTAAGTAATTTTTTTAAACTCAAAATTCAACTAGCCTATTTTGAGTTATAAAATTACATTTTTTACCCAAAAATTTAACTAGTATATTCTAAGTTATAAATTATATTTTTCACTTAAAAATTCAATTATTTGGTTAAAAATTTATGTAATATATTAAAAATTTGTCTTTTTAAGTGAAAAATCAATTTCCTTTGTTAACAATTTTGTTAAAAAATCATTGTTTTGTTTGAAAATTCAACTTTTTTATTTAAAGATTTATCTTTTACTTGAAAATTTAACTTTATTTTTAAAAATTAGTATTTCTTGTTAAAAATTCTTTCTTGTGTGAAAATTTAACTCTTTTGTTGAAAATTGAAAAATTAAAAGAAAATAAAAATTTTTGTTTTAATAATTCATATGATTTCTTAGAAACCTTATCTTTTTTAGTTATAAATGCATCTGTTTGGTGTAAAATTAATTTGTTACGGTTAAGGATTTAACTTTTTTTTAAAATCTGTTATTTACTTAAAAACTAAGTAAAATTAAGTTTTGTAATAAAAATTCATACTTTTGGCTTAAAAACTAAAATATTTTGTTAAAAACAAAGTTCGTCTTTTTGGCTTGAAAATTCAACAATTTAGTAAAAAATTAAGCTATTTGGTTAAAAATTAACATTGTTGTTGAAAATTCATGCATTTTGTTTAGAATTTGTCTCTTTGGTAGAAAATTTAATTATGTGGTTAAAAATTAATCTCAGTTGTCAAAAATTTTAACGATTTTTGGAAAAGAGCGACGCGGAAAATTTAATTGAAATCCTCAAAAAATTGATTCATCAACATTTGGATGCCTTTCTAATTAAATTCTTTTAATTTGAATAAAATTTCTCGGAACTGAAAAATTCCCGAATTGCAAAATTCCTGAATAATAAAATTCCCGAATAATAATATTCCTGACAGAAAATTGC
>JAUELO010000241.1:782376-794880 GCA_032357855.1 Amphibolips quercusostensackenii | reverse complement strand
CCGAATAATAATATTCCTGACAGAAAATTGCCGAATTATAAAATATCCGAAATAGAAAATTTTCGAATCAAAAAATTTCCGAATTTAAACAATTGCAATTTTTTTATTTATAAAATTAATTAAATTATCAGAAGTAAAATTAAATTTTAAATAAATTTCTCTATGGGTGAAAAAAAATGGTTTATATTCGAAATGTTCTAGTTCGGATATTTTTTAATTCGGCAATTTCCTATCAGGAATTTTCTAATTCGGAAATTTTATTATTCCAGTATTTTATTATTTAAAAATTTTATAATTCGGAAAATTTATTAGTCGGAAATTTTGAAATTCGTCAATTTTATTTTTCGGGGATTTTATCATTCCTTATTATTATTATTATTCGGAATCTTATTATTCACAAATTTTATTATTTATCAATTTTTCTATTTGTAAATTTTATTATCTGGTAATTTTCTAATTTGCGACTTTTATTATTTGCGGATTTTATAATTCCGGAGTTTTATTATTCGGAAATTTCGTTATTTGCGAATTTCCTATTCGAAGATTTTCTAATTTCGGAAATTTTATTTTTTACGGATTTTATGATTCGGGAATCTTATTATTCAGGAATTTTCCAATTCAGCAATATTACTATTCGGGAATGTTATTATTTATCAATTTTCCAATTCGCGAATTTTGTTATTCGTGGATTTTATATTTTGTAAATTTTATTTTCGGGAACTTTCTAATTCGGGAATATTACTATTCGGGAATTTTATTATTCGAAAATTTTATTATTCAGAAATTTTATAATTCATGAATTTCATTAATCATGAATATTATTATCTGGCGATTTTCCAATTCAAGAAATGTATTATTCTTTAATCTTCCGATTCGGGAATTTTATTATTTGTGGATATTATATTTCGTAAATTTTGTTTCGGGAACTTTCTAATTCGGGAATATTACTATTCGGTAATTTTATCATTCGAGAATTTCATTATTCGAAAATTTTATTATTTGTCAATTTTGCAATTCGTGGGTTTTTTCGCGGATTTTATAATTCTGGAATTTTAAGGTTCGAAAATATTAATATTCGCGAATTTTATTATTTTGGAATTTCATTATTCGTAAATTTTCCAGTTCATGAAGTGTTATTATTCGAGAATTTTTTAATTCTGGGATTTTATGATTCGCGGATTTTATTATTTGAAAATTTTATTATTCAGGAATTATATAATTCGGGAATTTTTAATTTGGAAATTTTATTATTTGTGAATTTTATTATTCAGGAATCTTATAATTCTGGAATTTCATTATTCGGGAATTTCTCAATTCGTGGATTTTATTTTTCAGGGATTTCATAATTCATTAATTTTATTATTTGGCAACTTTTCAATTCAGAAATTTTTTTACTCGGAAATTTTAATATTTGCAAATTTTATTATTTGTGAATTTCATTATTCGTGAATTTCCTAGTTCTGGAATTTTATTATTCGAGAATTTTATTATTCGCAGATCTTATTATTCGGAAAATTTTATACTTGGGAATTTTGTTATTCAAAAATTTTAATATTCGCAATTTTTATCATTTAGAAATTTCTTTATTCGGGAATTTTCCAATTCGAGAATTTTATTACTCGGAAATGTTATTATTTGAAAATTTTTTAATTCAGGAATTTTATTATTCGTAAATTTTATTATTCAGGAATTTTATTATATATGAATTTTATAATTTAGTAAATTTTATTATTCGGTAATCTCATAATTTGAGAATTTTTTTGTTCCGGGATTTTATAATTCATGAATTTTATTATTTAGCACATTTTTCAATAATTTTATTATTCTGAAATTCCAATATTCGCAAATTTTATAACTTGGGAATTTCATTATTCGTGAGTTTTCCAGTTCGGGAATTTCATTATTCGGAAATTTTTGAATTCGGGAATTTTATTACTCGGAAATGTTATTATTCGGACATTTTTGAATTCGTGAGTCTTATTATTCGAAAATTTTATTATTCGGAAATTTTATAATTTGAAAATTTTATAATTTGGGATTTTTATTATTCGAGAATTTTTTTATTCTAGAATTTTATTATTCAGGAATTTTATTATTATTTGTGGATTTTCTCATTCAGGAATTTTAATATTTGGGAATTTTATTATTCGAAAATTTAAATACTCGCAAATTTTATTATTTGGGTATTTCATTATTCGGAAATTTTTCAATTCAAGAACTTTGTTACTCGGAAATGTTATTATTCTGGAATTTTTAATTCGGGAATTTTATGATTCGAGAATTTTATAATTTGGGAATTTTTTTATTCGGGAATTTTATTATTGGAGATTTTATTATTCGAGAATTTTAATATTCGTGAAGTTTATTATTCGAAAATTTTAATATTCGCGAATTTTATTGTTTGCGGATTTTATTATTCGGAAATTCTCCAATTCGGGAATTTCATTACTCGTAAGTGTTATTATTCGAGAATTTTCCAATTCAGGAATTTTATAATTCGGGAATTTTATTATTCGGGAATTTCATTATTCGGGAATTTTCAGTTTGTGGATTTTGTTGTTCAGGGATTTTATAATGTATGAACCTTATTATTTAGCAATTTTTCAATTCGGGAATCTTATTATTCGGAAATTTTAATATTAGGGATTTTAATTATTCAAAAATTTTAATATTTGCAAATTTTATGTTTTGTAAATTTCATTATTCGTAAATTTATCAGTTCGGGAATTTTATTATTTGGAAGCTTTTCAATTAGGGAATTTCATTACTCGGAAATATTATTATTCGGGAATTTGCTAACTCGAACATATTATAATTTGAAAATTTTATTATTCGGAAATTTTATTATTCGGAAATTTTATTATTCGGAAATTTTATAATTTGGAAATTTAATAATTGGGAAATTTTATTTTTCCAGAATTTTGTTATTTTGGAATTTTATTATTCAGGAATTTTATTATTCAGGAATTTTATTATTTTTTTATTATTATTTTATCATTCGGGAATTTTAATATTTGGAAATTTTATTATTCAAAAATTTGCATACTCGCAAATTTTATTATTTCGGAATTTCATTTACTCGGAAACGTTATCATTCAGGAATCTTTTAATTCGGGAATTTTGTAATTCAAGAATTTCATAACTTGGGAATTTTATAATTTGGGAATTTTATAATTCGAAATTTTATCATTCAAAATTCATATTATTCAGAAATTTTATAATTCAGAAAATTTGTCATTCGGGAATTTCATTATTTGGGAATTTTCCAATTTGGAAAATTTTACATTTCGAAAATTTTACCATTCAAGAATTTTATTATGCGGGAATTTCGTTATTCAGGAATTTTATTATTTTAGAATTTTCCAATTCAAAAATAATATTATTCGGGAATTTCATTATACATGAATTTCATTATTTGAAAATTTTATAATTCGGAAATTTTATTATTCGAAAATTTTAATATTCGCGCATTTTATTATTCGCGAATTTTATTATTCGAAAATTTTTCAATCAGGGAATTTTATTAGTTGGAAGTGTTATTAATCGGGAATTTTTTAATTCAGGAATTTTATAATTCGGAAATTTTATAATTCAAGAATTTTATAATTCGGGAATTTTATTATTCGGGAATTTTATAATTCGAAAATTTTAATATTCGCGAATTTCATTATTTGCTAATTTCATTATTCGAAAATTTTTCAATTCGGGAATTTTATTCGTTGGAAGTGTTATTATTCGGGAATTTTTTAATTCAGGAATTTTATAATTCGGGAATTTTGTGATTTGGGGATCTTATTATTTGTGATTTTTTCATTCAGGAATCTTATAATTTGGAATTTTATTATTCGGGAATTTTCCAATACGAGGATTTTATTGTTCAGGGATTTTATAATTCATGAATCTTATTATTTGGCAATTTTTCAATTCGGAAATATTATTATTCGGGAATTTTCCATTTCGGGGATATTATGGTTCAGAGATTTTATTATTCATGAATTTTATTATTTGTCAATTTTTAAATTCGGGGATTTCATTATTCGGAAATCTTGATATTCGCAAATTTTATTATTTGGCAATTTCATTATTTGTGAATTTTTCATTTCGGGAATTTTATTATTCGGAAATTTTTCAGTTCGAGAATTTTATAATTCCGGAATTTTATTATTTAGAAATTTTATTATTTGGGAATTTTATTATCAAGGAATTTCATTTTTTGGGAATTTCATAATTTGAGAATGTTATTATTCGTGAATTTTATAATTCGGAAATCAAATAATTCGGAAATTTCATTATTCGCGAATTTTCTAATTAGAGGATTTTATTGTTCAGGGATTTTTTAATTCATGAATTTTATTATTCCGAAATTTTCCAATTCGGAAATTTTATTACTCGGGGATTTCATCATTCGGGAATTTTTTAATTTTTGAATTTTATTAATTGGGAATCTTATTATTCAGAAATATTACTATCCGGTAACTTTATTATTCTTGAATTTTCTTCTTTGTGAATTTTATTATTCGGGAATTTTATTATTTGAGAATTTTATTGTTCTGGAATTTTATTATTCGGTAATCTTATGATCCAGGAATTTTATTATTCGGGAATTTTATTATTCGGGCATTTTAATATTTGCGGATTTTATAATTCGAGAATTTTTTAAATCTAGAATTCAATTAATCGGGAATTTTTCAATTCGAGAATATTACTATCCGGTAACTTTATTATTTAGGAATTTTAATATTTGTGAATTTTATTTTTCGGGAATTTTATTATTTGAAAATTTTATAATTTGAGAATTTTATTATTTGTGAATTTTATTATTGAGGAATTTTATTATTCGTGAATTTGATTATTCTGGAATTTTATTATTCGGGAATCTTATTATTTGGGAATTTTCCATTCGGGAATTTTATTATTCGAAAATTTCATAATTCGGAAATATTATTATTTGTGAATTTTATTATTCAGGAATATAATTATTTGTGAATTTAATTATTCGGTTATTTTAACATTTGCGTATTTTATAATTCGGGAATTTTTTAAATCTGGAATTTCATTACTCGGGAATGTTTAAATTCAGGCATTTTTTATTCGGGAATTTCGCAATTCGGGAATATCACTTTTCGGGAATGTTTCAACTTGAAAATTTCATTATTGGAAAATTTTATTATTCGGGGAGTTTATTATTCGACAATTTTCCAATTTGAGAATTTTATTATTTGGCAATTTTCCATTTTAGGAATTTTGTTATTCATGAATTTTGTTTTTCGGGATTTGTCAGTTGTCCCTGAATGAAAAAGTTCGTCGTCCTTTTGAATGAAAAAACCGTCTGTTAGACTTTTTATCCTTTTTTTGGGTTCTTTTTGTTCCAATTACCAAGTGAAGAGCCTTCGACTTATTCTTCAAACCGTGACCATGGTTTACGACGTCTTCGCGGTTATGGGAATTACCATGAGTAAAAAGTTAAAAACTCAAAAGGCAAAGCAACGACTGTTTCGCATTTCTGTTTTCAGAACCATAAAGAACTCGTTCAAGTATGACGGTTCCAAGTTCGAATCCTAATGGGACCTCGCCCAAAGCACTTTTCCTCAGTCCATTCTGAATATTTTTCTCAGCTCTGAGCCATTTTCAGAAAGGCAAATTGTACGGAACCCTTCAGGCGTGTATAAACTGCCTGAGAATATTTGCGATAAAAGAAAGGGAAATTTAAACAAAAAAATAAAAATGTAAATTGTTACATTTTTAATTTGGAACCCATTAAATTTGAACATTTCAAATTAGGATCCTTTCAATTTGGACAATTTTATAATAAAAAAATTTTAAAACGCTTTTAACGCTTCTAAATTTTAGTTTTTAAAATTTAAAAATTTTTAAATTGGAATCTCTCTAATTTGGAAATCATCAAATCCTTAAATTTTTCAATCAATTATAAATTATCTGACATTTATAAAAGGTGAATCCTTGACGAAAACTAACAAAATTCAAAAATGTAATCCTTTTACATCTGTATGGTATAAAAATTTTAATTTTACAATTTTTTAATTTTTAAATTGAAAACCACTAAATTTAAAAATTTTAATGAGAATCCTCTCTACTTAAACAATTAAAATTCTAAATTATCTTTCAATAATTGAAATTATTAAAAGATAAATTAGTTTACAATTTTTGACACTTTCTAATTCTAATCCTTAATATTTGTGAATTTCTAAATTAGGATCTTTTAAATTTGAAATTATCAAATCTTTCACTGTTAGACAATTCTAAATTATCGAAATTTAAAAAAAAATTGAATCCTCGACGAAAAATAACAAAATCCATAAATGTAATCCTTTTACATCTGTACGGTATAAAAATTTTAATTTTACATTTTTTTACATTTTTAAATTGAAAACCACTAAAAATAAAATTTTTAATGAGAATCCTCTCTACTCAAACAATTAAAATTCCAAATTATCATTTAATCATTGAAATTGTTCAATTCTAAATTAACCTTAAACTTTTGACGCTTTTCAATTTTAATCCTTAACATTTTTTAATTTTCAAATTTGAACCTGTCAAATTCGGAAATTATCAAATCCTTTAATTTTAGACATTTCTAAATTACTTGCAATTTATAAAAAATTGAATTTATGACAAAAAATAAAAAGATTCAAAAAATGTAATCATTTTACATTCCTATTGCCTGAAATTTGAAATAAAACAATATTTTAAACTTTTAAATTGGAACCCCTCAAATGAAAAAATTTTTAGTTAGATTACTTTTAATTTATACAATTTAAATTCCAGATTATCTTTCAACCAGTGAAATTATAAGGTTCTAAATTATTCTTAAATTTTTAACACTTAAATTGTAATCCTAAATATTTATGAATTTGTAAATTGGGATCTTTTAAATTTGAAATCACCAAATCTTTTACTGTTAGACAATTCTAAATTATCTGAATTTTTCAAAACTTGAATTTTCGACGAAAAATAACAAAATCCAAAAATGTAATCCTTTTACATTCGTATGGTATAAAAATTTTCATTTTACAATTTTTACATTTTTAAACTGAAAACTACTAAATTTGTAAATCTTAATAAGATCCCTTTCAATTTGAAGAATTCAAATTCCAAATCATCTTTCAATGATCAAAATTCATCAATCCTAAATTATCCTTAAATTTTTTACTCTTTCAAATTTTAATCCTTGAAATTTAGAAAATTCTAAATTGCAATCTTTTAAATTTGAAATCATCTAATTCTTTTATTTAAGACAATTCTAAATTATCTGAATTAAAAAAAATTGAATCCTTGACAAAAACTAACAAAATTTAAAAATGTTATCCTTTTACATTTCTATGGTATTAGAATTTTAATTTTACAATTTTTTACATTTTTAAATTTAAAACTACTAAGTTTGTGAATCTTAATGACATCTCTTTTAATTTGACAAATTTAAATTCGAAATTATCTTTCAGTCATTATAATTTATCAATCCTAAGTTATCCTCAAATTTTTGACACTTTCAAATTGTATTCCTTAAAAGTTGGAAAATTCTAAATTGCAATTTTTTAGATTTGAAATCATCAAATCTTTTACTGTTTGACAATTCTGAATTATCTGAACTTTTGAAAAATTGAATCCTCGACGGAAAATAACAAAAACCAAAAATGTAATCCTTTTACATCTGTATGAAATAAAAATTTTAATTTAACAATTTTTCACATTTTAAAATTTAAAGCTACTAAATTTAAAAATTTTAATGAGAGTCCTCTCTACTAGAACAATAAAAATTTCAAATAATCTTTCAATCATTAAAATTATTCAATTTAAATTAACCTTAAACTTTTGACGCTTTTGAATTTTAATTCTTAAAATTTTTAAATTTTTAAATTGGCACCTCTCAAATTCGAAAATGATTAAATCCTTTAATTTTTAGACATTTCTAAATTACCTGAAATTTTTAAAAAATTGAATTTATGACAAAAACTAAAAAGATTTAAAAAATATAATCATTTTACATTTCTGTTGTCTAAAATTTGAAATAAAACAATATTTTAAATTTTTAAATTGAAAACCTACAGATTTACAATTTTTAAATTAAATTCCTTTTAATTTGTACAATTTAAATTCCAGATTATCTTTCAATCAGTGAAATGATTAAATTCCAAATTATTCCTAAATTTTTGACACTTTTAAATTGTAATCCTTGAAATTTGGAAAATTCTAAATTGCAATCTTTTAAATTTAAAATCATCAAATCTTTTGCTGGTAGACAATTCCAAATTATCTGAACTTTTCAAAAATTGAATCCTCGACGAAAAATAACAAAATCCAAAAATGTAATCCTTTTACATCTGTATGGTTTAAAAATTTCAATTTTACAATTTTCTACATTTTTGAATTAAAAACCACTAAATTAAAAAATTTTAATGAAAATTCTCTCTACTTGAACAATTGAAATTCCAAATTATCTTTCTGTAATTAAAATTATTCAATTCTAAATTAACCTCAAACTTTTGACGCTTTTTAATTTTAATCCTTAATTTTTAAATTGTTTTAAATTAGAATCTTTTAAATTTGAAATCATCAAATCTTTTACTGTTGGACAATTCTAAAGTATCTAAATTTTCAAAAAATTAAATTCTCGACGAAAAATAACAAAATTCAAAAATGTAATCCTTTTACATCTGTACGCTATAAAAATTTTAATTTTACATTTTTTTACATTTTTAAATTGAATACCACTAAATTTAAAAATTTTAATGAGGATCCTTTTAACTAGAACAATTGGAATTCCAAATTATCTTTCAATCATTAAAATTATTCAATTTTAGATTAACCTTAAACTTTTAACGCTTTTAAATTTTTATCCTTAAAATTTCTAAATTTTTTAATTGGCCCCTCTCAAATTCGGAAATTATAAAATCCTTTAATTTTTAAACATTTCTAAATTACCTGAAATCTAAAAAAAATTAAATTTATGCCAAAAACTAAAAAGATTTGAAAAATGTAATCATTTTACATTCCTGTTGTTTAAAATTTTAAATAAAATAATATTTAAAATTTTTAAATGTAATATTTAATATTTTTCAATTGGAACCCTACAAGAAATTCTTATATTAGATTCCTTTTAATTTGTGCAATTTAAATTCCAGATTACCTTTCAACCAATAAAATTATTAAATTATAATTCATCCTTAAATTTTTGACACTTTTGAATTGTAATCCTTAATATTTGTAAATTTCTAAATTGGCATCTTTTAAATTTAAAATCACCAAATCTTTTACTGTTAGATGATTCCAAATTATCTGAATTTTTCAAAAATTGAATCCTTGACGAAAAATAACAAAATCCAAAAATGTAATCCTTTTACATTTGTATGGTATAAAAATTTTAATTTTACAATTTTTTACATTTATAAATTGAAAAATACTAAATTTGTAAATTTTAATAAGATCCCTTTTAATTTGAACAATTTAAATTTAGAATTATCTTTCAATTATTAAAATTCATCAATCTTAAATTATCCTCAAATTTTTTGCCACTTTTAAATTGTAATCCTTCAAATTTGAAAAATTTTAAATTATAATCTTTGAAATTTGGAAATCATCAAATCTTTTAATTTTTCATACAATTCGAAATTATCCGAGTTAAAAAAAAATTTATTCCTTGACAAAAACTAAAAAGATTTAAATATGTAATCCTTTTACATATGTATAGTATAAAAAATTTAATTTTACAATTTAAAAAATTTTTAAATTATAAAAACACTAAATTAAAAAATTTTAATGAGAATCCTCTCTATTTGAACAATTTAAATGACAAATTATTTTTCAATCATTAAAATTATTTAATTCTAAATCATCCTTAAACTTTTGACGCTTTTGAATTTTAATCCTCAAAATTTGGAAATTTTTAAATTTTGACCTCTTAAATTCGGAAATCATTAAATCCTTTTATTTTTAGACATCTCTAAATTACCTGAAATTCAAAAAATTGTATTTATGACAAAAACTAAAAAAATTTAAAAATGTAATCATTTTACATTCCTGTTGTTTAAATTTGTAAATAAAATAATATTATGCATTTTTAAATTAGAACTCTTTAAATTAAAAATTTTTTGATTAGATTCCTTTTTAATTTGTACAATTTAAATTCCAGATTATCTTTCAATCATTGAAATGATTAAATTCTACATAGATTATCCTTAAGTAGGTGACGCTTTTAAATTTTAATCCGTAAAATTTGAAAATTTCTAACTTGGTATCTTTTAAATTTGGAAATTATCAAATGTTTTTTTGAATTACATGAATTTTTTAAAAATTGAATCCTTGACGAAAACTACAAAGACTCAAAAATGTAATCTTTTTACATTTGTGTAGTTCAAAAATTTTAATTCTATAATTTTTTACATTTTCAAATTGGAACCCACTAAATTTAAAAATTTTAAGAAGAATCCTTTAAATTCGTAACATTTTAAATAAAAATCCCTTTAATTTATACAATTTAAATTCCAAATTATCTTTCAGTTATTAAAATTTAAAAATCCAAAATTATCCTGAAATACTAACGCTTTTAAATTGTAATCCTTAAAATTTGGAAAATTCTGAATTTGAATCTCAAAATGTTAAAATCATCAAATCCTTTATTTTTTAAACAATTATAAATTATCCGAATTTTCATAAAATTGATTTTCTGAGAAAAACTAACAAGAACCACAAATGTAATCCTTTTACACTCGTTGGTATAAAAATTATAATTCTATAATTTTTCACATTTTTAAATTGGAAGCCACAAAATCTGAAAATTAAATGAGAATCATTAAAATTTGAAAAATATTAAATGAAAATCCCTTAAATGTGTACAATTCAAATTCCTGATTATCTTTTAATCATAAAAAATAATTCAATTCTAAATTATCCTTAAATTTTTGACTGTTTTAAATTGTAATCCTTAGAATTAAAAAAACTGTAAGTTCGAATCTTTTAAAATTGAAATGATCAAATCTTTTGCTTTTAGACAATTCCACATTATCTGAATTCTTCAAAAACTTATTCCTTGACGAAAACTAACAAAATCAAAAATGTAATCTTTTTACATTTGTATAGTATAAAAATTTTAATTTGATAATTTTTTACATCTTTAAATTGAAACTCACTAAATTGAAAAAATTGAATGGAAATTCTTCAAATTTTAAGAATTCAGAAAATTCTAAATGAAAATCCCTTCAATTTGTCCAATTTAAAATGCAGATTATTTTACAATTATTAAAATTCATCAATTCTAAATTATCCTTACATTTTTGACACTTTTACATTGTGATCCTTAAAATTTAAAAAATTCTAAATTTGAATTTTCTAAATTTAGAAATCATCGAATCCTTTCCTTTCAGACAATTCTAAATCATATAAATTTAAAAAATGGATTTCTTGACAAAAACTAACAAGATTAAAAAATGTAATCCTTTTACATTTCTGTGTTTTAAAAATTTGAATACAATAATATTTTACATTTTAACATAAATATGATTTAGGCCCAGTGTGCAAAAGAGAAAGGGGAAAATGGAAATGGGAAAAAGTGAAAAGGGAAAAGTAAAAAGGGGAAAAGGAAAAGGGGAAAATGGAGAAGGAAAAGGTGAAAGGGAAAAGGCAAAAGGGGTAAAGGGGAAAGTAATGTATGAAAGGGGAAAATGGAAAAGAGTAAAAGGGAAAAGACAGAGGGGAAAAGGAGAAAAGGGAGAAGTGAAAGGAAAAAGTGGAAAGGAAAAAGTGTAAACGGAGAAGTAAAAAGAGGAAAGGAAAAGATGAAAGGGTAAAAGGGGAAAGAGGAAAAGGACAAAAAGGTAAAGAAGAAAAGGGAAAGGTGAAAGGGGAAGTGAAAAGGGGGAAGGAAAAGATAAGGAGAAAAGGGGAAAGAGGAATAGGGACAAAGGCAAAGGGGAAGAGAAATGTGAAACGAAAAAGTAAAAAGGGGAAAGGAAAAAGTAAAAAGGAAAAAGGAAAAGGAAAAGATAAAAGGGGAAAAGGAAAAGAAGGAAGGGGAAAAAGGCAAAGGGGAAAAGGGGAATGTAAAAGGAAAAAGTGAAAAGGAAAAAGGAAAAAGGGGAAATAAAAATATGAAAGTGGAAAAGGGAGAATGGAGAAGGGAAAAGGGAGAAAGGGAAGGTAAAAGGGAAAAGGGTGAGGAAAAAATAAAAGGGGCAAATGGGATGAGGGCAAAGGGGAAAAGGAGAATGTAAAATGTGAAAGACAAAAGTGTGAAGGGAACAGTGAACAGGGGAAACGAAAAATGAGAAGAAAAAAGGGGAAAGGGAAAAAAGGCAAAGGAAAAAAGAGAAAAGAAAGAGGGAGGGGGAAAATTGGAAAGGGGAAATGTGAGGGGAAGATGAGAAGGGGAAAATAAAAAGGGAAAAGGAAAAAGGAGAAAAAAGGGAGAAGGGAAAGAGGAAAGAAGAAAAAGGAAAGGGGGAAAGGGAAAAGAGGGAAAAGGAGAAAAGGGAAAAGAGGAAAGGGACAATT
>JAUELO010000241.1:710438-731988 GCA_032357855.1 Amphibolips quercusostensackenii | reverse complement strand
AGATAATCCACATTAATCCACTTTTTCGAGTAATCCAGTTCAAATCCGTCATAATTCACTAGTATTTCAAAGTAATTCAGAGTAAATCAATTGTAATTCAGGGAATTTTGGAGTGGTTCAGATAATTAAAGTAATCGGCGTAAACCAGGGTAATTTAGCGTAATCCACTTTTGGATCATCCTCTTGTAATATGTAGTAATCCAGAGTAAATAAATTTTTAATTCAGATAATTTGGAGTAATTTAGATAATTTAAGCAATCCACTTGTAATGCTAGATAATCCACATTAATCCACTTTCGGAGTGATCTAGTTTGAATCCGTCATAATCCACTAGTATTCCAAAGTAATTTAGAGTAAATCAATTGTAATTCAGGTAATTTAAAGTAATTCAAATAATTCACGTTATCTATTTGTAATTCGAGATAATCCACATCAATCCACTTTCCGAGTGATCCAGTTCGAATCAGTCATAATCCTCTAGTATTCAAAAGTAATCCAGAGTAAGTTATTAGCAATCCAGATAATTCAAAACAATTAAAACATTTCAAGTAATCCACTTGTAATCCAGGATAATCCAGATAATTCGGAGTAAGCGACATAGGTTATTCAAATAGTTTTCAACTACCTTGTTAAAATTGTATTTTTTTAATGTTAAAAATTAGTTTCTTTAACTGAAAATTTAACTTTTCCATTTTAAGTTAAATTTCTTTTTAGTTAAAAATTCATTTTTCTGGTAGAAGATTGTTGATTTTATTGAAAAATAGTTTGTTTGAAATTTGAACTATTTCGGTGAAAATTAACTTTTTGGTTGAAAATTCACATTTTCACGTTGGAGATTTAAATGTTGATGTAAAAATCATCGTTTTGGGTAGTAATTTTATTTTCTTTTTTTTTTCTTCAAAAATAAAAGTTTTTAATTAAAAATTAATCTGTTCTGGTTTAGGATTCAAGAATTTTGTTGAAAATTTGTCTCCTTTGATGGAAAATTCATTTTTTTTATGAGAATTAATTTTTTAACTCTAAATTTAATTTTATTTCTTGCTGAAAATTCAATTATTTGGTTAATTTTTTTTTAGTTGAAAACTAATTTTTGTTTTTGAAAATTTATATTTTCGGATTTGATAATTAATTTCTTGTATCCATCATTTTAGGTTGAATATTGTACTATTTGTTTAAAACTTCAAATTTTTCGTTAAAAATGTAATTTTTTTATTTCTTGAAAATTCGTCTTTTTGGGTTGAGTTTTCTGTTAAAAATTAAATTTTTGTATAAAAATTCGTTTTTTTGGCTAATAATTAAGTTTTTCAACTAAACCATTAACTATTTCATTTTTAGTTAAATTTTTTTTTATTTTTGTAGACAAAACAATTAATATTAAAAATCTTTTAGAATTGAAAATCCTCAAAAATTTAATTTTTCGAGATTTTTTTCTGTCGCGAAAAAACGTGTTTTTTGAATCGATCTCGAATTTCTCTAGTATTTTTCTAAATTTTTTAAAGATATTTTGAATGAAAAAACCTGGGGGAAAATGTAATTTTTTTCAAGTTGATATTTAAAGCAGTTAAAAATAGAAATAGTCAAATTTAAATGGAAAAATTGTGAATTAATAAAATTAAAAAAAAATAAATACACTTCTTGCTTAATTTTTTCAAGCTTTAAAAGCGCATGCGCCTGGCTTGTGCGAATGCGTCGATCGATGCCAAAATGAACCAGAACACTCTAGCCATGAGTTCTAAAACAAAACCAGTCATGTGAGCCTTGAGCTTTTGCAATGAGCTTTATAATTACTTCTTAAATTTTTTCAATTTTTCTTTTTTTTTAATTTAATGTCAGATTTCTACAAATAACAAAAATTATCATCACAATCGTCCAATTCCAGAAATTAATTTCTTCACAAGGTCACGTGAGTTTTATGTTTTTAATTTAATTTGTTTAAAACTTAAAATTTTTTGTTCATTTAACATTCACTTTTTGGTTGAAAATTCATTTCTTAATAATATTTTAAGAAAAAAAAAATAACTAAATTATTTTAAAAAAATAATAAAATTTTAATAAAAATTAATGTTTTAATCTAAAGTTAAATTATTTTGTTGAAAATGTGTCTTCTTTGGAAAAAAATCTTTTTAGTTGAAAATTTAATTATTTTCTTAAAAATTTATTTTAGATGGTTGATGATTGATTTTTTTACTGAAAATTATACTTTTCGTTTTTTCCTTTATTTGAAAATTCACCTCTTTGGTTATAAATTTATTTTTCTTTTGGTTTAGAGCCAATTATGTAACTAAAAATAGAACTCTTCTGTTTTTGTTGTAAATTTATAATTCACTTTTTTAAATTAATATTTTCTAGTTAAAGTTTTAAATATCTAATTCGAAATTCGTCTCTTTTCTTTAAAAATTATCTCCTTGGTTGAAAATTCATTTTTTTGGTTAAAAATGCAACTGTTTGGTGGAAAATTTGTCTTTTAGATATAATATTTTTTGCTTAAGAATGAATTTTCGAACTAAAAATATAACTATTTCATCCTTGTTAAATTTAAACAATCGATCTTTTCTAGTTGAAACTTCAACTATTTAGGTAAAAATGCATTTATTTTGATAAAAACTTTTAAAAACTTTTTTTTGGCAAAAAATTATATTTTGTTGTTAAAAATTTATCCTTTTCGGTCATTTTCATTTTTTAAAAATTTATTTATGTAAAATTCGTTCTTTTTCTACAGTTGGAAATTTTTTTTTCTAGCAGAATATCTTACTATTCTATTTTTGAATAAAAATTAACATTTTTTAGTTTGAAATTCATGTATTTTGTTGAAAATGTTCTTTTTTGTATAAAACTAAACTTTAAGGTTTAAAATTTATTTTAGTTGGTTAAAAATTGATTTTTTGATTGAAAATGTAAATATTCCAGTTCTTCTCGAAAACGTTTCTTTTCAAATTGGAAATTAACCAATTTTCTCGAAAAATCATTCTATTTGATTGAAAATTTATTTTGCTAAAAATTAATTTTTTTGCTAAAAAAATTACTATTTGTTTTTTTTTTACTTGAAGTTTTATTTATTTTGTTGAAAATTTGTCTTTTTTTAGTTAAAAATTAATTTATTTGGTTGAAAATTTGTATTTTTAGTTGGAAATTTATTTTGTTAAAAATTTGTCTTTTTTATTTAAAGATTCAATAATTGTTTTAGTTGAGTTATACCATTCGTTTGTTTTTTAGTAGAAAATTAATTAATTTCGTTGTAAGCTCATTTTATTTTTGAAAATTTGTATTTTTTATTTAAAAGTTAATTTATTTTGTTGAAAATTCGTCTTTTTAATTGAAAATCAATTTATTTGGTTAAAAATACGTCTTTTTAAGTTGAAAATACTTTATTTAGTTTGAAATTCATAATTTTGTTAAAAAATTAATTAATTTTTTTGAAAATTTATTTTTGTTGGTTAAAAATAAATTTTTTTACTGAAAATTTTTCTATTCTTTTGTTTTTTTTTATAGAGAAATTAATTTATTTAGATGAAAATTCGTATTTTTATTCAAAGATTAATTATTTTGTTGAAAATTTGTCTTTTTTGAATTGAATATTAATTTATTTTGTTGGAAATTAGTCTTTTTTATTTAAAGATTAATTGATTTTTTTACTTAAATTTTACCATTCGTTTGTTGATTTTCAGTTGAAAATTAATTTCTTTCGTTAATAATTCGTCTTTTTTAGTTTACAATTAAAATGTGTTGTTAAAAATTCGTCTCTTTATTTGAAAATTAATTTATTTTGTTAAAATTTTATTTCTGTTGGTTAAAATTTTTTTTTTTTTAATGAATAATTTAATATTCGTTTTTTTTGAAAAATTTATTTATCTCTTTAAAAATTTGTCTTTTTTATTCGAAATTAATTAATTTTTTTAGTTGAATTGTACAATTCGTTTTTTTATTTGCTGAAAATTAATTCATTCTGTTGTAAGCTAATTTTTTCTTGAAAATTCGTCTTTTTTGTTTAAAAGTTTATTCATTTTGTTGAAAATTTGTCTTTTTTAATTAAAAATAAATTTATATGTTTAAAATTCGTCTTTTCTATTTGAAAATTAATTTATTTCGTTGCAAATTCGTCTTTTTTTGGTGAAAAATTAATTTATTTTGTTAAAAATGGGTCTCTTTTTTTAAATAATTCATCTATTTAGTTGAATTTTACCATTTATTTGTTTTTCAGTTTAAAATTAATTAATTTTCTTGTAATTTCTTTTTTTTCCAAATTCGTCTTTTCTATTTGAAAGTTAATTTATTTTATTGAAAGTTCCTCTTATTTGACTGAAAATTAATTTATTTTGTTGAAAATTGTTTTTTTTTTCAGTTGGGAAATAATTTATTCTGTTTAAAATTCGTCTTTTTTATTAAAATCTTAACTTTTGTAATTTTTGTTAAAAATTTATTCTTTTTAGTCAAAAATTCGACTACTGAGTTGGAAATTTATTTTTCGCTGGAAACTTAATTATTCTATTTTCAGTTAGAAATTCATTCTTTTGCATAAAAATGTACATATTTTTTTAATATTCCTCTTTTTGTTTAAAGATTTATTTTTCTAACATTTCATCTTTTATCTATTTTTTTGTTTTTGAAAATTCGTCTTTCTTGGTTAAATTTCACTGTTTTTGATTCAAAATTAAAACTTTTTTTGGTTCAAATATCAACTATTACATTTTTGGTTGAACATTTTTTTTTTTGGGGCTCAAAATTAAATTTTTTTAAACAAAAAATATTTTTTTTAAATAAAACTGTAACTGTACCATTTTTGTTGATAAGTAAATAATTTAGGATTCTGAATTATAATTATAATTTATAAATTTTAATTCTTTTTTGGTAGAAAATTGTTTGTTTTTGTTGAATATTCATACTCTTTTTTATAAATTGCTCTCTTTTACTTGAAAATTAATAAATTTTGTTAAAAATTCGTCTTTTTTATTTAGACATAAATTTTTTTTGTCTTTTTGATTCAAAATTAATTAATTTTTTTAGTTAAATTTTACTAATCGTTTGTTCTTTCAGTTGAAAATTAAATTAATTTGTTGCAGTCTTATTTTATTCTTGAAAATTCGTCTTCGTTATTTGAAAGTGCATTAATTTGGTAGGAAATTTGTCTTTTTTAATTCAAAATTAATTTATTTTGTTAAAAATTCGTATTTTTTATTTAGAAATTTATTTATTTTGTTGAAATTTCGTATTTTTCATTTTTAAATTATTTATTTTGTAAAAAATTCGTCTTTTTTAGTTACAAATTAATTTATTTTATTAAAAATTTGTCTTTTTTATTTAAAAATCAATTTATTTTTTATATGAATTTTACCATTTGTTTGCTTTATAGTTAAAAATTAATTTATTTGATTAAAAATTCGTCTTTTTATTTAAAAATTAATTTATTTTGTTGAAAATTTATTTTTATTGGTTAAAAATTAATTTTTTTTCTGAAAATTTCAATATTAGTTTTTTTTATTTAAAAATTAATTTATTTGGTTAAAAATTCTTTTTTTTAGTTAGGAATTATTTTATTTTGTCGAAAATTCGTCATTTTTAGTTGAAAATTAATTCATTTTGGTGAAATTTTTTTTTATGTCCAAATTAATAATTTTTTTTAGTTGAATATTACCATTTGTTTGTTTTTTTAGTTAAAAATGAATTTATTTTGTCGTAAGCTTATTTTATTATTAAAACTTCGTCTTTTTTATTTAAAAGTTCATTTACTTTGTTAAAAATTCGTCATGTTTAATTGAAAATTAATTTATTTTAATAAAAATTTGTATTCCTAATTTTAAAATTAATTTATTTGGTTGAAAATTCGTCTTTTTAGTTGTAAATTGATTTATTTTGTTAAAGATTTGTATTTGTTTTTTAAATGAATAAATATTTCTACTTGAATTTTAATACTCGTTTGTTTTTTGAGTTGAAAATTAATTTATTTTGTTGAAAATTTGTTTCTTTTACTTAAAAATTTATTTATTTTTTTAGTTGAATTTTACCATTCGTTTGTTTTTTTGGTTAAAAATTAATTTATTTGGTTAAAAATTCGTCATTTTTAATCAATAATTCATTTATTTTGTTTAAAATTTGTATTATTTATTAATTTATTTGGTTAAAAATTCGTCTCTTTTAGTTGAAAATTAATTTATTTTGTTGAAGATTTTTCTTTTTTATTAAAAAATTAATAAATATTTTTACTTCAATTTTAACAATTGTTCCTTTTTTTAGTTGAGAATTAATTTATTTTGTTAAAAATACGTCTATCACATTTGTAAATTAATTTATTTTGTTGAAAATTCGTTTTCTTTGTTTGACTGAAAATTTATTTTTGTAACTGAAAATTTTACTATTCTGTTTTTGAATGAAAATCAGTCTTTTTTAGTTTAAAATTAATTTATTTTGCTTAAAATATTTCTTTTTTTTTGGTAAAACAAAAATAATTTTTTTGGTATCAAATTTAATTCTTTTTTCAAAAGTTTATTTTAGTAGGTTTAAAATGATTTTTTTTTTCTACTGAAAATTTTACTATTAGTTTGTTTTTTCATTTGAAAATTAATTTATTTTGTTGAGAATTCGTCTTTTCTAGTAGGAAATTAATTAAAAATTTTTTTTTTTTTTAATAAAAATTGATCTTTTCTAGTTGAAATTTCAAATATTTTGTTAAAAATTCATGTATTTTTTTGAAAATTCGTCTTTCTTGGTCTTTATCATTTTCATCTTCTCTTGGATTCAAATTCAAGTTTTTGGTTACAAATTTATCAGTTTGGTTAAAAGTGCAACTGTTTGTTTTCAAATTCGTCTTTTTGGTGGAAAATTCGTCTTTTATTTGGTTGAAAATAAATTTTTTCACTAAAAATAAAAGTATTCCATTTTTGTTGAAATTGTTTATTTTTATTTGAAATTTTTTTTTAAATTCCTCTTTTCTAAAGAACATTATTTTTTGAATAAAAATATAACTATTCCATTTTTGATGAAAATTCACATTTTCATTTAAAAAATTGATCTTCTTTAGTTAAAATGTCCACTATTTGTTTGCAAATTTATGTATTTTGTAGAAAATTCTTCTTTTTTGGTAGAAAATTTTTTTTGTTGTTGTTAAAAATTTATCTTTTCTGGTAAATTACGCAACTTGGGTTAAAAATTATTCTGTTTTGGTTGAAGATTTGTGTTTGGTTTATATTAAAACTTCTTTGCAAAAAAATTATTTTTTGAAAAGATGATCATTCTTATTTGAAAATTGAATTATTTTGTTGAAAATTTATTTTTTTGTTTGAAACTTAATTTTTTTACCGAAAATTGTACTATTTGTTTTTTTTTAATGCTAAAAATGTAAGTATTGCAGTTTTTTCTCTTGTTGAAATTTTATTTATTTTGTTAAAAATTTGTATTTTTTAAATTTGAAATATCAACTTTTACATTTTTCGTTGAGAAGTAATTCTTTTTGGTTGAAAAACAACTATTTACTTGAAAATTTATTTTTCTAAATGGAAATTTTACTATTTTATTTTTGATTGAAAGTAGATCTTTTCTACTACAAAATTAATTTATATTGGTAAAAAAAATCTTTTGGGGTGGAAATTTAATTATTTTATGACCATTCATTTCAGCTGGCTGAAAATTAATTTTTTTCACTAAAAATTTTATGATTCATTTATTTTTTTATTTGAAAATTTATTTATTTTGTTGAAAATTCGTTTTCTTAGTTTGGTTGGAAATTTATTTTTCTAACAGAAAATTTTACTATTCTATTTTAGATTGAAAATTAATCTTTTTTTGGTTAAAATTTTATGTATTTCGTTAAAAATGTGTCTTTTTTAGTGAATAAATTGGTTAATAAATGAATTTATCATAATTTTGAATTATAATTATAATTTATAAATTTTAATTTCTTCTAAGTAGAAATTTATTTTTTGTT
Organism: Amphibolips quercusostensackenii; assembly: GCA_032357855.1. Classification (NCBI taxonomy): domain Eukaryota; kingdom Metazoa; phylum Arthropoda; class Insecta; order Hymenoptera; family Cynipidae; genus Amphibolips; species Amphibolips quercusostensackenii. The sequence goes on along the minus strand of JAUELO010000241.1, from coordinate 724,073 downwards.
GTTCAATATTCATACTCTTCAGTAAAAAACTTTTTTTTTTTAAATTAATTTCCTAAAGATATATCATTTTTTGTTGAAAATTCATCTCCTTGATTGAAAATTCGTTCTTTTTTGGGTGAGAAATAATTTTTTGACTAAAAATGTCGAAATTGCTTTTTTGTTGAAAATGTATATTTTTAATTGAAAATTAATATTTCCTAGTTAAATTTTCAAATATCTAGTTGAAAATTTCTCTTTTCTGTAAAAATTTTTTTTCCTAAACATTTATTCTTTATAGTTAGAAAAATGTAATTGTTTCCTTGAAAATTCCTCTTTTTTGTCGAAATTTCCTCTTTTTTTGTAGAAAATTATTTTTTGGTTAGAAATTGATCTTTTTTTGTTAAATTCAACTAAATTAATAATACGTATCTCTTTGTTGAAAATTAGTTTTTTTACTAAAAATGTAATTAATTGATTTTTGTTAGAAAATGTATATTAAAAAAAAAAATTTTCTCTAGTTGGAAATTCAAATTTGGTTTATTACCAATTTTTCTTTTGCTTGAATTATTTATTTTCTTATAAATTTCTTTCTTTTATTTGAACATAAATCTATTTTTTAAAAATTCGTCCTTTCTTGTTAACAATTAATTTATTTTGTTGAAGGTTCGTTTTTTTTTGTTAATAATTTATTTATTTTATTCCTGTTAAAAATTAATAACGTTATTCTGAAAATTATTCTTTTCTAGTTAAAACTTCAATTATTTAGTTAAAAATCTATGTATTTTGTTTAAAATTTCTCTTCTTTTTAAAATTTTCTTTTTTAAATGAATCCTTTTTTGTGAAAAATTTGACGGTTTGGGTAAAAAATTAAAATGTTATGAATTAATTTTTTAAATAAAAATTTAATTTCCAGTTTTGTAGAAAATATATATTGTTATTTGAAAATTGTTTTTTTTTTTCTATTTGGAACCTCAACTATTTGGTTGAAAATTTATATATTTTTTGAAAATTACAAGTTTTTCGTAGAAAATTATTTTTTGTTGTTAATAATTCGTCTTTGTTGACAGAAATTTTTTTTTAATTTATTTTTTTTGGTAAAAACAAACTTTGGTTGAAAATTAATCTATTTTAGTTAAGGATTTTTTTTTTACAAATTCATCTGTTTGGTTGAAAATTCCTTTTTTTCAGGAGACGTTTTTTTTTTTGAAAATTTATGCTTTTTAATTGAAAATTCATCTCTTTGGTTAAAAACTATTTTTTTTTTAAAGTCAAGAATTAGTTTTTCAAACTAAAAAAAATACTTTTATTTAAAAATTTGTTTCTTCGAGTTAAAATATTAATGTATACTTTAATTTTTTTAACAATAATAATTTTTAATAAATTTGTGTTTAGCTAAATTATTAATAATTATTTTTTGAAACCGATTTCTCTGGAAAAATGATCAAAACATAAATTGCTTAAACAATTAAAAAATATGAAAAAAATATAATTTTTCACATTCATTATTTTTATCAGTTATCCCTAAAAATAATACTTTTTTACAATTTACTTGAAAAAAAATTGTTTAACCAAGAAATCATTGTTTAAACAATCCAAAAATAGTTTTTAAAAAACTCAAAGTTTTGTCACTTATTGAATAAAAATTATTATTGTTGATAAAATTCAAAAAGTAAAAAAAGAATTAGATTGGAATTAATTTAAATAAATTTTATTTTATTTTTTACTAAAAGACGTTGGAAATCAATAATAATATTGATAATAATCATTTGAAAATTAACAAATGTTGAGTCAATAACTTATAAATCGACAATAAATCGAATAAATTCCACAATTATTATTATTAATAATTTTCTCTTTATTATTTGAAAAAAATGCTGCATTTTTTTTTTAATTATTATTTATCCAACGACCGCATGATTGCGTCAAAATTGTCACAAGACTTAAAAGTTAGAATTAGAGTTTTACAACAGACTTGTTGCTTAACATGGTCGACTATAACAGAAAATAATAGTAATTTTGTTCGCTCATGGTTTTGTGCTTTTAAAATCGTGGCGAGGACATGCTGATCATTCCTTACAATCAGTTGCAATTACAACCGCAAACGTAATGATTTAGAACATAGAGAAATCAATGAAGCAATCCGTCATATCATCAGAAAAAAATAAGGACTCTTACAACATATTTTTGTTATGATCTCTTTCTTGCAGAATAATTTTATGTTTTTTTTCTTTATTTTCCTTTATTATTTCCTGTCCTCATTTAAACTTCCTTCGCCTTTCATATTTTTATCATTTTTACATTCCTTTTCTCTTATTCATAACTCTAACTTATTTATTTTCTACTCCTCTTTCCTCTTTTTCCTTTACCTTTCCTATTATCTTTCCACCCTTTACCTTTTCTTTTACTCTTCCATGCACCACTTCTCCTCTTACTTTTCCCACCACTTCATTTTCCTATTTTTTCATTTTTTTTGCATTCGAACTTACCTCCTTTATTCCCTTCCTTACAATTCTTCTTCTCTTTTTTTCATTTTTCTCCTCTTACTTCTTTAACAACTTTGAATCACTCCTTCTGACCTTATAACAATTTTCTTTTACCTTTCACTATTTTAATTTCCTCTTTTTATACTCCTGACTCTTTATCGTCCTCTATAACCTTTTATCTGAATTTACTTTTTATCTACTTCTTCTATCCTTCATTTTTTTCCATTATACCTTTTCATTACTACTTCCTTCAGCCCCCCATCTTACTTAAAAACCTTTTATCTTCATTAACAATCAATTTAAGGAGTCCTTGTCTTTTACTGACTTTCCTTTTCCTTTTTCCACTACGTCATATTTCTGTTTTTTTATTCTTTTTTGCATTCAAACTCACTTTCTTTATTTTCTTTTATGCAAATCCGTCTTCTCTTCTGTCTGCTTTTCTTCTCCTTCCCATTTTACAAGTTTGACATTATTCCTATTGGACCTTATACCCCTTTTCCTCCTACATTCTACTATTTATATGCCCTCGTTTTATATTCCTGACACTTTATCGTCCTTTATAACCTTTAATCTTAATTCCGAATTCATATACGTCTTTTTTCCTTCATTTTTCCATTATACCTTATCATTACTACTTCCTGTAGCTCTCCTTTCGACTTAAAATCTTTTATTCTTTATTAACAATCAATAATTTCATTTTGCATTTGGTTTTACTTGGAGAACAATACCTTAATTTTTGTCTTTGCATTTAATCCTTAGAATATATTTTTTCTACCATATTCTTCTATCCTCATTTAAATTTTCTTCCTCTCTTAACTTTTTTTATTTTTCTGTTATTGACATTTCCTTTTCTACATTCATAGCTCTAACTTATTTGTTTTCTACTTCTCTTATCTTTTTTCTCTCTTCCTTGTCTATTATCCTTTCACCCTTTACCTTTTCTTTTACTCATACATGCACCACTTTTTCTCTTACTTTTCCCACCACTTTATTTTCCTGTTTTTTGTTTATTTAAAATCATTTTCTTCATTCCCCTTTCTACAAATCCTTCTTCTCTTCTGTCTGTTTCTCTCCTTTCACCTATTTCACAACTTCAAATCATTCCTATAATATATTTCTGTTTTGTATATATTCCTATACCAATTTCCTTTAACTTTTTACTATTTTAATTGCCTCTTTTTATATTCTTGACTTTTTTTCATCCTCTATAACCTTTTATCTTAAATTACAATTTATCTACTTCTTCAATCCTTCACTTTCTTCCATTATACCTATCATTACTACTTTCTTTAGCCCCCCTCCTTACATTAATCATTTTACGTTTTATTTTACTTGGAGAACAATACCTTAATTTTTGTCTTTGCATTTAATCCTCAGAATATATTTTTTTTACCATATTCTTCTGTCCTCATTCAAACTTCCTTTCTTTCTTACCTTTTTTATTTTTCTATAATTAACATTCTTCTTCCTACATTTATAGCTCTAATTTATTCATTTTCTACTTTTCTTTCACATTTTCTTTTTTCCTTTTCTATCATCCTTTTACTCTTTACCTTTTCTTTCACTCTTTTATGCACCACTTTTCCGCTTACTTCTCCCAACACTTTATTCTCCTATTTTTTAATTTTTTTTTCATTCAAACTTACTTCCTTCATTCCCTTCTTCACAAATCCTTCTTCTCGTTTTTCCGTTTTCCTCCTCTTACCTATTTCACAACTTTAAATTATTTCTTTTGACTTTATACCGATTTACTTTTACCTTTCACTATTTCTATTTTCTCTTTTTATATTCTTGACTCTTTATCGTCCTCTATAACCTTTTATATTAATTTTCAATTCATCTACTTATTTAATCCTTCAATTTTTTTCCATTATACCTTTTTATAACTACTTCCTTTAGCACATTCCTCATTTAAAAACCTTTTAATCTTCATTAACAATCAATTTAAAGAGTCCTCATTTCTTACTGACTTTCCTCTTCCTTTTCCCACTACGTCATTTTTTTGTTTTTTTATCCTTTTCTCCATTCAAACTTACTTCCTTTATTTTCTTTCAAGCAAATCCGTTTTCTCTTCTGTCTGCTTTTCCTGTCCTACCCATTTTACAACTTTGACATCATTCCTATTGGACCTTATACCCCTTTTCCTCCTACTTTTCACTATTTCTATCCCCTATTTTTATATTTCTGTCTCTTTTTCGTCATCTATAACCTTTAATCTTAATTTCTAACTTATATACGTCTTTTTTTTCTTTACTTTTTTCCATTATACCTCATCATTACTACTTTCTGTAGCCCTCCTTCTAACTCAAAATCCTCTACTCTTCATTAACAATAAATAATTTCATTTTGCGTTTCATTTTACTTGAAGAACAATACCTTTATTTTTTTCTTTGCATTGAATCCTTAGAATATATTTTTCCTACCATATTCTTTCGTCCTTATTTAACCTTCCTTTCTCTCTTACCTTTTTTATTTTTCTATTATTTACATTCCTTTTCCAACATTTATAGTTCTAACTTTTTCATTTTCTACTTCTCTTCCACATTTTCTGTTTTCCTTTTCTATCATCCTTTCACTCTTAACCTTTTCTTTCTCTCTTCCATGCACCACTCGTCCTCTCACTTTTCCCACCACTTGATTTCCTATTTTTTCATTTTTTCACATTCAAACCTACTTCCTCAATTCCCCTCCTTACAAATACTTCTCTTTTTTTCGTTTTTCTCCTCTTAACTATTTCACAACTTAAAATCATTCTTTTTGACCTTATACCAATTTCCTTTTACCTTTCACTATTTTGATTTACTCTTTTTATATTCTTAACTCTTTATTGTTCTCTACAACCATTCATCTGAATTTACCATTTATCTACTTCTTCAATCCTTAACTTTCTTCCATTATACCTTTAATTGCTACTTCTTGTAGCCCCCCTCCTTACTTAAAAACTTTTATTCTTTATTAACAATCAATTTAAAAAGTCCTTGTCTTTTACTGACTTTCCTCTTCATTTTTCCACTACGTCATATTCCTGTTTTTTTTTTTATTATTTTCTGCATTCAAACTTACTTCCTTTATTTTCTTTCATGCAAATCCGTCTCCTGTTCTGTCTGCTTTTCGCCTCCTACTCATTATACAACTTTGACATTATTCCTATTAGACCTTATACCCCTTTTCCTTTTACTTTTCACTATATTAATTCTCTCTTTTTATATTCCTGTCTCTTTATCGTCCTCTATAACCTTTAATCTTAATTTCTAACTCATATACGTCTTTTTTCCTTTACTTTTTCCATTATACCTCATCATTACTACTTCCTGTATCCCTCTTTCTTACTTAAAATCCTTTATTCTTCATTAACAATCAATAATTTCATTTTGCGTTTTATTTTACTTGGAGAACAGTACCTTAATTTTTGTCTTTGCATTTAATCATCAGAATATATTTTTTTAGACTATATTCTTCTGTCCTTATTCAAACTTCCTTTCTCTCTTACCTTTTTTATTTTTCTATAATTTACATTCCTCTTCCCACATTTATAGCTCTAATTTATTCATTTTCTACTTCTCTTCCACATTTTTTCTTTTCCTTTCCTATCATCCTTTTACTCTTTACCTTTTCTGTCACTCTTTTATGCACCACTTTTCCTCTTACTTCTCCCACCACTTTATTCTCCTATTTTTCAATTTTTTTTTTATTCAAACTTACTTCCTTTATTCTCCTCTTCACAAATCCTTCTTCTCTTTTTCCCGTTTTCCTCCTCTTACCTATTTCACAACTTTAAATTATTTCTTTTAAACTCATACCGATTTCCTTTTACCTTTCACTATTTTTATTTCGTCTTTTTATATTCTTGACTCTTTATCGTTTTCTATAGCATTTTATCTTAATTTACAATTTATCTACTTCTTCAATCCTTTACTTTCTTCCATAATACCTTTTCATCACTACTTTCTTTAGCCCCGCTCCTTATTTAAAAACCTTTTACTCTTCATTAACAATCAATTTAAGGAGTCCTTGTCTCTAACTGACTTTCCTCTTCCTTATCCCACTACGTCATTCTTCTGTTTTTTCATCCTTTTTTCATTTAAACTTACTTCCTTTTTTTTCTTCCATGCAAATCCGTCCTCTCTTGTGTCTGCTTTTCTTTTCCTTCCCATTTAACAACTTCAACATTATTTCTATTGGACCTTATACCCCTTTTTCTCCTACTCTTGACTATTTCGATTTCTTCTTTTTATACTCTTGACTTTTTATCGTCTTTTATAGCCTTTTATCTTAATCTCCCATTTGATCTATTTCTTCTTCAATCTTTCTCTTTTCTTTCATTATAACATTTCATTTTTACTTTCCTAAACCCACCTCCTTATTTTAAAATTCTTTTCTTTATTAAGTATCAATAGTTTTGTTTCATTTTCTTTAAAGAACAAAATCTCTATTTACTTATTGTTTTTTTACTTTTCTTCCCCTTTTCTTCTTTTCTTTCTCTATTTCTATTACTCTTTTATTCATGATTTTTTTTCTCCTAATTTTATCTGCCCTTTCTCACCTAATGACCTTCCTCATCGTCCTCTTTCCAGCACTTGAATTTTTTCACTTCTTCCTTTTTTTTCACCGTTCTATATTTCTCTGATTCCTTCTCACTTTCTGGAATCTAGTTTTCTTTCATATCATCCTAATTTTCAATATCTTATCTTTTCTATATATGTTCATTGAATATCCTTTCTTATAAAGAATAAGGAAGGATATAAAGTGAAGAGATATTCCTTCCTTACTATTCCTTCTTCTTTAATTCCCATTTTTCTTCTCCTACCTCTTACACCACTTTTGGTTATTTCTTTTAAACCCTTTATTCTTTAACCCTACTTTTCAATATTTCTATATTCTCTTTTTTCATTCTTGCATGTTAAAGGTCCTCTATCACCTTTAATACTAATTCCTAATTTGTCGACTTCTTTTTTAATTCTTTAATTTTTTTTATTCATCCATTTTCCTAATTCCTTTTTTAAAATCTATTCTTTACTCTTCAAGAAAATCTGCCTTCATTATAGTTTTTTTTCCAGATTCCTTTCCTTATATGAACTTTCTTCCTCTCTTACCTTCGTTATTTTGCTAATTTTCACGGTGTTTTTCTACCTTCATTATTCGAACTTATTTATTTTTCACTGTTCTTCCCTATTTTCACTTTTCGGTTTCTATCATCCTTTCATTTACCGTTTGTTCGCCTCCGTTAAGGAGTCCTTTCTCTTCTACTGACTTTCCTCTTCCTTTTCCTACCACTTCATTTTCCTTCTTTTACATTCTTCTTCTATTCAAACTTAATTCCTTTATTTGCTTTCTTTCAAATCCTTCTTCCCTTCTCTCCATTTTGCTCCTCCTACTCATTTTACAACTATATATTATTCCTTCTGACCTTATACCAATTTCATGCTACTTTTCACTAGATCTGTTTCCTCATTTTATATTCTTGGCTCTTTATGGTCCTTTATCATTTTTGACATTAATTTCGGAATTATTTACTTCTTCTTAAGTCCTTTATTCTTTACATTATACATTTTCATTACTACTATCCTCAGCCCTCCTCCTTACATGAAAACCAATTATTCTTCATTAACAAGCAACATTTTCATTTTGCATTTACTTTACTCTAAGAATAATATCTCCATTTCTCTCTATGCATTCAATCCTTAGAATACATTTTTTTACCTAATTTACCTCTCCTCATTTAAACTTCCTTCCTCTGTTACCTTCTTTATTTTTTCATCATTTTCATTCCTTTTTATTTTTTTATTACTTTAACTTATACATTTTTTACTATTTTAGTCCCTTCTCCCTTTATCTTTTTAATTACTCTTTTATTCACTACTTTTTCTCCTCTTTTAAGAAGTCCTTTCTCTTTTACTAACTTTCCTCTTCCTTCTCCCACTACTTCATTTTTCTGTTTTTTCATTCTTTTTTCATTCAAACTTTCTCTCTTTATTTGCCTTCTTACAAATCCGTCTTCTCTTTTTTCCATTTATCTTCTCCTAAATATTTTACGACTTTAAAATACATTTTTTTGACCTTTTACAAATTTCCTCCTACTTTTCACTATTTCCATCTCCTCTTTTTATATTCTTGACTCGTTATCGTCCTCTATAACCTTTTATCTTAATTCACAATTCATCTACTTCTTTAATTCTGAACTTTTCTTCCATTATACCTTTTCATTACTACTTACTTTACCCTTCCTTTGTATTCAATTCTCGGAATATATTCTTTCTACCTTATTCTCCTATCCTCATTCAAACTTTCTTTTTTTCTTGACTTTTTAATTTTTTCATTATTCACATTCCTTTTCCTTTTTTTATAACAATCGCTTTTACATTTTTTACTTTTCTACTCCATTTTTTCTTTTCGTTTTCTATCATCCTTTCATCCACCGCTTGTTCGCCTCCGTTAAGGAGTCCTTTCTCTTTTACTGACTTCCCTCTTTCTTTTCCCACCACTTAATTTGCTTTTTTTCATTCTTTTTCTATTCAAAATTACTTCCCTTATTTTCTTCCATGCAAATCCGTCTTCTTTTTTGTCCGTTTTTCTTCTCCTACCTATTTTACAACTCTGACATTATTCCTATCGAACCTTATACGCCTTTCCCTTGTAATTTTCATTATTTTTATTTCCTCTTTTCTCATTTTTGCCTCTTTATAGTCCTCTATATCCTTTTATCCTAATTCCCAATTTATCTACTTCTTCGTTGATCCTTTATTTTTCCATTATACATCTTAATTACTACTTTTCTTAGCACTCGTCCTTACCTAAAAACCCTTTATTTTTCATTAACAAGCAATATTTGCTTTTTGCATTTTATTTTACTTGGAGAACAATATCTCCATTTTTTTCCTTGCATTCAATCCTTGGAATATATTCTTCCCACCTTATTTCCCTGTTCTCATTTAAACTTTCTTGCAGTCTTACCTTTTTTCCATTATTTACATTCCTTCTTCCTCTTTTCTTACTCTAACTCATACAATTTTCTACTTTTCCTTTTCTTTTTTCTTTACCTTTTCTATTACTCTTTGATCCAACACTTCTTCTCCTCCTTTAAGGAGGACATTATTCCTATCGAAACTTATACGCCTTTTCCTCCTAATTTTCATTATTTCTATTTCTTCTTTTTCCATTCTTGACTGTTTCTGATCCTTCATAACATTCCACCTTAATTCCCAATTGATCTCTTTTCCTTTTTTCCTTTTCCTTTCCTATTATCCCTTCATCCACTGCTTATTCTCATCCGTTAAGGACTCCTTTCTCTCTTATTAACTTCCCTCTTTCTTTTTCCACCACTTGATTTTCCTTTTTTTCCATTCTTTTTCCATTTAAAGTTTCTTCTTTTATTTCCTTCCGTGCAAATCCCTCTTCTCTTCTGTCAATCTTTCTTCTCAAATTTATTTTACAACTCTGACGTTATTCCTATTGGACCTTATACCCCTTTTCCTTTTACTTTTTCCTATTTTTATTTACTCCTTTCATATTTCTGATCCTATGTCGTCCTCTGTAACCTTTTATCCTGATTCCCAATTTATATATGTCTTTAATCCTTTACTTTTCTTCCATTATATATTGTCATTACTACTTCCCTTAGCCCTCCTTCTTACTTGAAACCTCTTTTATTAACAAGCAATATTATCATTTTACGTTTTATTTTACTTGGGGAACAATATCTCTATTTTTCCCTTTGAATTAATTCCTCAAAATGTCCTCCTTTAAGGAGTACTTTCTCTTTTCTTGACTTTTCTCTTCCTTTTCCCATTACCTCAAACTTTCCACTTTTTTTTATTTTTGTTACATCTAAACTTATTTCCTTCATTTCCTTTAATACAAATCCTTATTCTCTTCTCTCCGTTTTTCTTCCCCTACCTATTATACAATTTTGACACTACTCTTATTGGACCTTATACCCCTTTTCCTCCTACTTTTAATTATTTCCATTTCCTCTTTTTTTATTCTTGACTCTTAATGGTCCTTTATAACCGTTTATCTTGATTCACAATTTATAACTTCTCCTTTAGTCCTTCGCTTTTCTTTTATTATATCATTTCATTTCTGCTTCCCTTGCCCAACCTCGTTATTTATAAATTCTTTTCTTTATTATATTTTAATATTTTTGGTTCTTTAATTTCGATTCTTTTTCTCCTACCTCTTTTACCACTTTTGATTATTCCTTTTGAACCCTTTACCCTTTTTTTCTACTTTTCAATATTTCCATTTCCTCTTTTTTTGTTCTTACCCCTTTAAGGTCCTCTATCACCTTTTATACTATTTTTCAATTTTTCTACCTCTTCCTAAATTTTTTAATTTCTTACATTCCTCAATTTTTTCTATTTCCTATTTTAAAATCTATACTTTCTTCTTGAAGATCAGGTCCCTTCATTATATTTTTTTCTTTCCAGATTCCTGTCCTCATATAAACTTCTTTCCTCTGTTACCTACGTTATTTTTTTAATCTTCACGTTCCTTTTCCCACTTTCATTATTTAAACTTACACATTTTCTACTTTTCTCCCAATTTTTCCTCTTTCTTTTCTACTAACCTTTATCGTTACTTTTTCTTCTTGCTTTTTTTTCTTGTTTTTTACACCTTCTTCTCCTTTTCACTTCTTTTTTGCACCTTGTCCTTATTATTTTTATTTTACTTGTCCTTATATTTTTATTTTACTTTTACCTTCTTCTTTTCACCTTCTTCTACTTCTTTACACATTCTTTTTTACACTGCTTCTCCCTTCCACTTTTTTTTCCACCTTGACCTTATAATTTTGCCTTTTCCTTTAATTTTCCACCTTCTACTTCTTCTTTATCTTCTTCTACTTTCTACCTCCTTCTTCTTTTCAAATTTTTCTCCTTTTTTCACCTTCTTTTTCTTCTCAACTCCTCCTTCTCTGCGAATTCTTCCTCTTCTTTTCATTTTTTTCTTATTTTTAAACTTTCTATGTATTCTTCTATTCTCCTTCTTTCTACCTTCTTCCCAGTCCCTTTAAGTTTTCTCTTTCTGTTTTTCCCTGTTTATCAATTGTCATCAATCGTCCTTGCTTCCTTTACCTCCTGAAATTATATTCTATTTTCAACCTTCTTCACCAAACTTAATGCATTTCTTTTTTTTATTTCCTTCTTCCTTTATTGACCTTATTTCTATTTTTCTTCTCCTATCTCTTTTAAAACTTTGGATTATTCCTTTTTTATCCTATATATACTCTTTTCCTTCTCCTTTTTACCATTCCCATATCTCTTTTTCTATCCTCGACTCATGATCATGCTATTTTCCTTAGTTCACCTCCTTATTTTTAAATTATTTTCTTCATCATCTTCATCATCTATTTTATTCATCTGCATTTAAGCATATTTAAATTTTTTAATTCTGTCTCCTTTCCTAACATTTTGTCTCTTTATATCTCTATTTCAATTTATACTTTTCTGTTGTAGGAAAAAAAGTTTACATAAGAATAAAAAATCTCTAAGATCCTGAAAAAATGAAAGAACAAATTTCTCCCCGTATTCTCGAAATCCAAAATTCTCCAACAAAAACAAAAAAATTCCAAGAAGTAGAACTAATAAGAGACAACAACAATGACAGTGGTTTTACTGGAGATTTGGAAACATTATACAATAAAATTGAGGAAGGAAGAAAAATTCAGGAAAGTAGAAGCAGTAACAAATTATTAAACCTTAATAAAACTTATCTTAATTTAGAAGCTTCCGTGAAGCAGGAACATGATTTAGATGCCAAGTTAAGAAAACTTTTAGGCAGAGGAGAATTTCCCAAAAATTTTCAGGAGTGGTCCAAAAGAGAGCAAAAAGATTGGTTGCATAATAAACTGAAGATAGAGTTACCAGGCACACCCGATAGTATAGCAGATTTTATGATTGGAATTGCTTTTGATGGAGATTGTGGAAGATCACCCGAGGAAAGACCGGATTGGTTGGATATAGAGAAATTTAAAAGGGGGCAAAAATTTGGTAGGGATTATGCTTTTGGATTGGCATATTCACAGATGTTGTCACTTTTTGTTTTATTTTCGTTCGAGGATGCACTGAAACCGTTAATTATTACTGGAAAGTCAAGCACGCCTTATACGGCCTTCAAAAGGTGAGATTTTGCTTCCTCTTTACATTTTAGATTAGGCAGAGCTGATGAGTTAGGAAGAGGAAGGTAGAAGTGGAGAACTGCGAAAAAGATGTATAAAAAGAAGGAAAATAAAGGTAGAAAAAAGAAGGTTAAACAGAATGTAAAAGGAAAAGGGAAATAGAGAACGGATGAAAATAGAAGAGAAGAAGTAGGATAGTAGACAGAAGAAAGGAAAGAGGGGAGGAAAGGGAAGGATAAAGGAATGAATTAAATACCTTGGAAGCGAATAATAGAAGAAGAAGTAAAGGGGGAGGGAATAGAAATAATAAAAGATGGGGAAAACATTGGGCGAGGTCTGAATGGAATAAAGGAAGGCGGTAAAAGAGGTAGGAGAATGAAAATGAAAAGTAGAGTTGATGAAGAAGTTAGGAAAGGTTAAAGAAGGAAAAAAGAGACTAAGAAGATAATAAAAAAAAGTGTAACTAAATGAAGAAAGGAGGAAAACATATTTATGATAATGTCTTTTCTTCAAGATACCTCTCAACAAATACGCGTGTAAGAAATTGGAATCTAACCGATCCCTGGACAAAGGATACAGCGGCTTACAATGACATTCAGGCAGTCAGAAAAATGCATACAAATATTCGGAAGAGATTGGAAAATACCAAAAATGAGGATATAGATGAAGAGGCTAAAATTGAGAATCTATATTGTCCTACAAGAGATATTCTTCTACAAGATTTCCAATCATCTTGTCCCGCACCTGCCCCAGGGCAGTGCCCTTATATGGTTTTTCGAAATCCTGATTTTATAGCTATAAGACCCAAAGGGTTACATCAGGGAGAAATGGTGGCGACCCAATTTGGATTCGTAGGATTGATGATTTTGTATCCTAAATCTTTTGGTGCTCATAATGCGACTGAAGAAGATTTGGAGGCATTTTGTCACCTTTGGCGGGGACTGGGATATCTCCTTGGATTGGATGATGAGTAGGTTTATTGTCTGATTTATCACTTCTTTTATTATCTCCCTCTCCCTCTCCCTCTCCCTCTCCCTCTCCCTCTCCCTCTCCCTCTCC
>JAUELO010000241.1:669317-679630 GCA_032357855.1 Amphibolips quercusostensackenii | reverse complement strand
TGTTTAAAATTCTTTTTTTTTTTTTTTGGTAGAAAATCAATTTTTTGAACTGAAAATTCCACTATTTTGTTGAAAATTTAAATTTTCCTTTTAAAAATTTAACTGTTTTGTCGAAAATTTGTCTTTTTGGATTGAAAATTCATTCATTGATAGAAATTTTACCTTATTTTTCTATGAATTTAACTGCTTAGTTCAAATTTGAACTATTTCGGCTAAAATTGATTTTTTAAATTTTAATTGATTTATCTCCTTGCTTAAAAATTTTTATATTTTTTTAAAAATGGATTTTTGCCAGTATAATTCATTTTTCTAATTAGGGATTTAACTTTTCCATTTTTTATTTAATTTTTATATTTTTAGTTAAAAATTAAATTATATTGTTGAAAATGGATCTCTTTTGGTCGAAAATTAATCTTCTTTTCTGAAAATTTGACGGCTTCGTTAAAAATTCCTTTTTTTTTGGTTGAATATTCACCATTTTGAAAATTCATCTCTTTGGTGGAACCCTGAACTATATTGTTGAAAATATATTTTTTTTAAATTAATGTTTTCAAATTTAAATTTAACTATTCTATTTTTGGTTGAAAATTGATCTTTTTTAGTTTAAAATTTAATTGCGTTCTAGAGAATTCGTTTTTTTTGCTTAAAAAGTAAAAAATTTGGTAAATTTTTTATTTACTGAAAAATCTTTTTTAGTTAAAAATTAAAGTGTTCTGTTTAAAAGTTGTCTTTTTTTGTATTAAATTGAATTTTTTGATTAGAAATGCAACTACATATTTGGTTAAAACTCAACTATTTGTTTGAAAATTACCATTTTTGTTGAAAATTCATATTTTCGGGTTGAAAATTCAACCATTTGTTGAATATTTTTTTTTATTTTTTGCAAAAAAAATCTTTTTTGTTAAAAATTCATCCTTTTTGGTGGGAAATGCAACTGTTTGATTGAAAATTTAATTATTTTGTTAGCAATTCGTTTGTTTTTTGCTCAAAATTAATTTTTGTAACTGAAAATTGAACTATTCTGTTTTTAGCTTAAAATCAATCGTTTTTGTCGAAAATTTTACTATTTCGTAGAAAATGCAAAAAAAATTTTTTTAAAGTTAGGAATTTAAATCGACCAAAATTAATTTTATTTAAAAGAATTCATCCCTTATTTTCTTGAAAAACACTTTATTTCGACTGTTTTCAGATAATTTTGGCCTGTCCGAAATTTGAAACATTTCAATCAAAATTTCTTTCTTTACCTTTTTTTAATTTGTATTTATGATCAAAATTTTTCGAATATTTTTAGACTTATATGAAGAATATGCAAATGATGTGTGGATACAATCGGGATGATTGGTTGAGTCTGATGCTTTTCGGAACAACCGAGTGGGACAAAAAACCAGAAACGAAAAATGTTCTCACTCTTCAAAAGTTTCAAAAAGTATCCCTCGACATGCTTAAGGAAATAAAGGATAAAAGTAAGAAAAAAGTATTTTATTTTTTATTTTAAAAAATCCGTTTAAATTAAGAGAAGGAAAATATAAAAAAAAGAGGAAAGAAGAAAGGCAACCTCAAGATTCAACTTTTTTAAATAAAAAAAAAACTCAAAAATCAATTTTTGGAAGTTAAAGAAAATTTAAGAATCGCATTTTAACAGATGAAAATGAAAAAAAAATTGAAAATTGATATTTAACTTTTTAACAGTTATTTATGACTGTTGAAAATTCAATTTAGCAGTTGACAGTTCAATTTTCGTTTTTGTTCAAATTTTCAACACTTGAATTTTCACTTTTCTTCAATTTAAAACAATTGGATTTTCAAGTGTTGGAAAAAAAGAAATTTTCAACTCTTAAAAATTAAAGAAAATTGAAAATTGAATATTTAACTTTTGAACATTTATTTATGACTGTTGAAAATTTAATTATCCATTTTCTTTAATTTTTAACAGTTGACAATTCAATTTTTGTTTTTGTTAAAATTTTCAACACTTGAATTTTCACTTTTCTTTAATTTAAAACAATTGGATTTTTAAATGTTGAAAAAAAGGAATTTTCAACTGTTGAAAACTAAAGAAAATTGGAAATTAAATATTTAACTTTTGAACATTTATTTACGACTGTTGAAAATTCGATGATCCATTTTCTTTAATTTTTAGCAGTTGACAATTCAATTTTCGTTTTTGTTCAAATTTTCAACACTTGAATTTTCACTTTTCTCTAATTGAAAACAATTGGATTTTCAAATCTTGAAAAAAATGAATTTTCAAATGTTAAAAATTTAATTGTTAATTTTTCTTCCATTATCAACTTTTAAGCATTTAACTTTTTTAAATTGAAAAAACTGAAAATTTAATTGTTACAAATGACGAAAATTAAGAATAAAATTTTCAATACATGAAAATCAAAATTCAATTTTCGACTGTCAAAAATTCAATTTTCTTCAATTTTATGTTTAAAATTTTAGAAAAATCAAAATTGAATTTTTAACTGTAAACATTAATTTGCAATTTTTCGCAATTTACAGCATTTGCAAATTCGATTTTTTTAAATTGAAGAAAACTGAAAATTCAATTGTTAAAATTGAAAAAAATAGAAATGAATGTACAATTCTAAATTCAATTTTAAGTTCAGTCTTTATATGCCCTTCTACGATCCGGCGGTTCAATTGGAGAAAATTTGTGTAAAACTATTGAAAATTTAATTATTTATTTTCTGATATTTTTCACAGTTGAATATTTAATTTTCGTTTTTAATTTTTAATAGTTCAAAATTCATTTTTCAGCTCTTGAATTTTCACTTCTCTTCAATTTGAAAATCTGAATTTTTAAACGTTTGAAGTCAAAAAAAGTTAAGAAAAATACAAATTGAATATTCAACCGTTGAAAATTGTAGAAAACTCATTTAAAACTGCTTAAAATTCAATTTTTTCAAATTTTAACAATTGAATGTCCACTTTTCTTCAATTTAAAATAATTCAATTTTTAAATGTTTAAAATTTAAAAAAAAATCAAAATTGAATTTCCAACTGTTGAAAATTTAATTTTCAATTTTCTTTAGTTCACAACATTTGAAAATTCAATTATTTTTAATAATAATTTAATTGTTGAAATTGAAAAAATTAGAATCGCATTTGCTACAGAGGAAAATTGAAGATAATTGAATATTCAACTGTTGAAAATTAGAAAAAAATTATTTTAATCATTTTAATTATTTTAAATTGAAAAAAACGGAAAATTTGATTGTTGAAAATTAAAGAAAATGAGTATTATATTTTCAGCGGATGAAAATTGAAGAAAAATTGAAAATTGAATATACAACTGTTCAAAATTGTAGAGAATTGATTTCAAACAGTTGAAAATTCAATTGTCAATTTTCTTCAAATTTTAACAGTTAGAAACTCAATGTTCAGTTTTCTCCAATTTTCAGCAGTTAAAAATTCTGTTTTCAGCAATTAAAAGTTCGTTTTCTTCAAATTTAAACAATTGGATTTTCAAATTTTTGAAATTCAAAAAAATGAAAATTGAATCTTCAACTGTTCAAAATTGAAATTTCAAATTTCTTCTATTTACAACATTTGAAAATGCTTTTTTTTTTAATTGAAGAAAACTTGAAATTTAATTTTTGAAATTGAAAAAAATTTAGGATTGCATTTGCAACAAATGAAAATTGAAGAAAATTCAATATTCGACAGTTGAAAATTCAATTTTCAACAATTGAATTTTCAGTTTTTATCAGCCTCAAACGACTGATTTTTCATCTCGTAAAAATGTAACTGTTAAAAATTTAATTTTCAATTTTCTTCAATTTACAACATTTGAAAATTCAATTTTTTTAAATTTGAGAAAGCTGATAATTCAGTTGTTGAAATTGATAAAATTGAGAATTGCATTATCAGAAGATGAAAATTGAAGAGAATTGAAATTCGGGGAAAATTATTTTAAAAGTTTTGAAAATTCAGTTTTCATTTTTCTCAAACTTTTAACTGTAGAAAATTCAATTTCCATTTTTTTTAAATTTTCATCAGTTGGAAATTCAGTTTTTACCAATTATATGTCTACTTTTCTTCAATTCAAAACAATTTCATTTTAAAATATATAAAATTAAAAAAAAAAAAATCAAAATGAATTGATCAAAAATTAGGAATTTTATTTTAAGCAAATGAAAATTGAAGAAAATTAAAAATTAAATTTTCTCAATGTTGAAATTGTAGAAAATTTGCCTAAAACTGTTGAAAAATCAATTCACAATTTTCTTCCAATTTTAACATTTGAACATTCAATTTTCAGTGTTCTCTAATTTTCAACAGTTGAAAATTCAATTTTTAACAATTGAATTTTCACTTTTCTTCAATTTAAAACATTTGAATTTTCAAATGTTGTAAACTGAAAAAAAAAATCAAAATTGAATTTTTAACTGATAAAAATTCAATTTTCATTTTTCTTCAGTTCACAGCATTTGAAAATTTTTATTGTTTTAAATTGAAGAAAACTGAACATTTAATTGTTGAGAATTGAAGAAAATTAAGAATTACATTTTCAACAAATGATAATTAAAACAATTGAAAAAATTGAAAATTTAATTTTCAGTTGTTGAAAATTCAAGACAATTTATTTGAAACTGTTGAAAATTCAATTATTCATTTTTTCCATTTATGAAAGCTGAATATTCAATTTTTGTTTTTGTTAAAATTTTCAATAGTTGAAAATATTATTTTCAACACTCGAATTTTGACATTTCTTCAATTCAAAACAATGGAATTTTTCAATGTTGTAATTAAAAATGGAATTTCCAACTGGTAAAAATTCAACTTTTAAAAATTTAATTGTGAATTTTATGTAATTTTAAATGTTGGAAAATTTAATTGTTTTAAATTTAAAAATACTGAAAATTTAATTATTAGAAATTGTAGAAAATTGAGAATTACATTTTCAATTGGCGAAAATTGAAGAAAATTGAAAATCGAATGTTCAACTGATAAAAATGGTAAAAAATTAATTTTAAACTCTTGAAAATTTAATCATCGATTTTCTTTAAATTAAATTTTTGTAATTGAAAACGATTTGGAATTGCATTTGCAACAGATGAAAATTGAAGAAAATTGATTCTTTAAGTGTTCAACAGGTGAAAATATTGAAGAAAAATTGAGAATTGGATTTTTAACAAATGAATGTTGAAGAAAAAAAATATATAACTGTTGAAAATTTGAGAAAATTTATTTAAAACTGTTGAAAATTAATTATCCATTCTCTTTAATTTTTGACAGATGCAAATTCAATGTTTACAAATGTTGAAAATAAAAAAAAATAAAAACTGTTAAAGATTCAACTGTTAGAAATTTAATTGTGAATTTTCTTCAATTTGTAACATTTGAAAAATAATTGTTCTAAATTGAAGGAAACTAAAGATTCAATTGTTGAAGTTGAAAAAAATTTAGAATTGCATTTGCAACACGTGAAAATTAAAGAAAATTTGAATATTAACCTATAGAAAAGTAGAAAAGTTTATTTTAAACTGTTGTAAATTCAATATTTAATTTTTAACCGTTAAAAATTCAATTTCATTTTTTCCTTAATTTTTAACAGCAGAAAATTTAATTTTCAAGAATTAAATTTTCCGTTTTCATCAACATCAAACAGCTAAATTTTTAAATATTGAAAATATACAAAATCAAAATTGAATTTTCATCTGTTAAAAGTTTAGTTTTGAATTTTCTTTAATTCACAGCATTGGGAAATTCCATTGTTTTAAATTAAAGAAAACTGAGAATTAAATGTTATAAATTGTGGAAAAATTGAGATTTTTATTTTCAACAGATAGAAATTGAAGAAAATTAAATGTTTAACTGTTGCGAATTGGAGAAAATTTATTTAAAACTGCTAAAAATTCAATTATCCATATTCTTCCATTTTTAAGTTGAAAATTCAATTTTCAGTTTTCTCCAATTTTCAAGAGTTGAAAATCCAATTTTTAACAATTAAACTTTCAGTTTTTATTAACATCAAATAACTGAATTTTTAAATGTTGGAAATTAAAATAAAATCAAAATTTAATTCTCAACTGTTTTCTCCAATTGACAACATTTGAAAATTTAATTGGTTTAATGGAAAAAAATCAAATTTTAATTTCCAACTGTTGAAAATGCAATTGTGAAAAATTTAAATTTTTAATTTTCTTTAATTTATAACATTAAAAATTCAATTGTTTCAAATTGAAGAGAACTAAATATTCAAATATTGAAAATTGAAGAAAAATTGCGAATTTCATTTTTAACAAATGAACATTGAAGAAAATTGAATATTCAATTGTTGAAAATTGGAAAAAAATTCATTTTAAACTGTTGAAAATATAATTATGAATTAGTAACAGTTAAAAATTCAATTTTAATTTTTTTTTCAATTTTCAACAGTAGAAAATTTAATTTTCAAGAATTCAATTTTTAGTTTTTATCAACATCACGCAGGTAAATTTCTAAATGTTGAAATTAAAAAAATAAAAATTGAATTTTTAACTGTTAAAAATGCAATTGTAAAAAATTTAATTTTCAATTTTCTTCAATTTACAACATTTGAAAATTCAATTTTTTTAAATTGAAGAAAACTGAAAATTCAATCGTTGTATACTGTAGAAAAATTGAGAATTGCATTTTTAGCAGATGAAAATTGAAAAAAATTAAATGTTCATTTGTTGAAAATTAGACAAAATTTATTTAAAACTGTTAAAAATTTAATCATCTATTTTCTTAAATTTTCAAATTAAAAATTTAATGTTCAGTTTTCTCCAATTTCCAAGAGTTGAAAATATAATTTTTAACAATTGAATTTTCAACTGTTGAAAATTAAATTTTCAATTTTCTTTAATTCACAACATTTGAAAAATTCCATCATTTAATTTGAAGAAAACTGAAAATTTAATTGTCCAAAATTGAAGAAAAGTAAGTATTACATTCTCAACAGATAAAAATTGAAGAAAATTTAAAATTGAATTTTTAATTGTTGAAAATTGAAAAAAATCATTTTAAAATGTTCAAAATTCAATTATCCATTGTCTTCAATTTTTAATAGTTGAACATTAAATTTTCTATTTTGTCAAATTTAAAAAAATCGAAAATTCATTTTTCAACACTTAAATTTTTGCTTTTCTTCAATTAAATTTAAATTAATTGAATTTTCAAATGTTTAAAATGAGAAAAATTCGACTGTTGAAAATGTAATTGTGAGTTTTCTTCAATTTTCAACAGATGAATATTCAATTTTTGGCAATTGAATTTTCAGTTTTCTTCAACGTCAAACTACTAAATTTTAAAATGTTGAAAATTGAAGAAAAAAATCAAAATTAATTTTTCAACTGTTAAAAATGCAATTGTGAAAAATTTAATTTTCAATTTTCTTCAATTTACATTTGAAAATTCAATTTTTTAAATTGATGAAAATGAAAAATTTAATTATTTAAAATTGAAGAAAAATTGAGAATTGCATTTTTATCAGCTGAAAATTAAAGAAAATTAAATATTCAACAGCAGAAAATTTAATTTTCAAGAATTGAATTTTTAGTTTTCATCAACATCAAACAGCTAAATTTTTAAGTGTTGAAATTGTAAAAATCAAAATTGAATTTTCAACTGGTAAAAATGTAACGGTTAAAATTCAGTTTTTAATTTTTTTTCAATTTACGGCATTTGAAAATTCAGTTGTTGGAAATTGAAGAAAAATTAAGAATTGCATTTTTAACAAATGAAAATAGAAAATTAAATGAAAAACGTTTAAACATTAGAGAAAATTTATTTAAAAGTGTTGAAAATCAAATTATCCTTTTTCTTACATTTTTAACAGCTGAAAATTGAATGTTTCAAAATGTTGAAAGAAAACAAAAATAAAAACTATTAAAGATTCAACTGTTAAACATTTAATTGCGATTTTTTTTCATTTCTAACATTTAAAAATCAAATTGTTTTAAGCTGAAAAAACTGAATATTCAATTGTGACAATTGAAAAAATTCAGAATTGCATTAATAACAGATGAAAATTGAAGAAAATTGAATATTCAACTGTTGAAAATTGGAAAAAATTGATTTTAAACTGTTGAAAATTCAAACATCGATACATAAAAGTTGAAAATTCAATTTTTAACCATTGAATTTTCAGTTTTCCTCAACATCAAATAACTAAATTTGTAAATGTTGAAAATTGAAAAAAATTAAAATTGAATTTTTAACTGTGAGTAATGCAACGATTTAAAATTCAATTTTGAATTTTCTCCAATTTACAACATTTGAAAATTCAATTGTTTGAAATTGAAAAAACTGGAAATTCAATTGTTGGAATTAAATAAAAAGAGAATTGAATTGAATCAAAATGTTGAAAATTAAAATAAAAATTAATTTTTTAGCGGTTAAAAATTCAATGTACAATTTTTTTTATTTACAAAATTTGAAAATTACACTGTTTTAGATTGAAGGAAACTAAAAAATCAATTTTGACATTGAAGAAAATTTAAAACTGCATTTTTAACTGTTGGAAATTCCATTGTTGAAAATTGAAAAAAAAAATTTTGAAAATCGAATTATTAGCTGTTAAAAAGTTAAAAAAAAATTAAAAATTGATTTTCCAACCGTTGAATTTTCGGAAGTTTCCAACTCTTTAATTTAAAATGAGGATTCAATTTAAAAAAAATTTCAGTCCCTAAAACAAATTTTTTTTGGCAAATTAATAATCATTCAATAAACTCTCAGTGGTTATTTATCAGATTTGAAAAAAATTCCAACTCTGATCATTTCCTTGTAACTATATCTTAATTTTAACAAAATTTAATTTTAGGAGTCATTAAAAAGTCGTCTATTATTATTTTAAAATATGAACAATATAATAATTATTAAAATTTTCATTTATTTCTCAATTTAATTTCTGAAATTTTAATTTGTCCTTTTCAGTTGAAAATCACGGGGATGATTTTGAAAAATTGAGTTGCAATTCGACTTACCCTCTGCACGATGCTCTTTGGCACGCTTCTCAAGCTTTTTCCAAAGTAAAAACAGTGATGATCGCAAGAAAAGTCGTACTTTTAACCTGTGAGGATAATCCTTTCGATAGGGACGAAGACGAACGGCACAGAATTCGAGCAAGGGTTTTGACATTTAAAAATCTCGGATTGGATCTCAGAGTCATAGGATTGAGTAATAATTTCAAGCAGGAAATTTTTTACAAGGATCTTGAAATCATTGCAAGCGACGTTGATCCTCTAAACTACAAACAATTGAAGCTCGATGACCTAGAAGAAGAAATTCAATTTCCGTCGAGAACAATTTCCTCCATCTTGTGGAAAATCGGTAAAGATGTTGAAGTTCCAGTCTCGATCTACACCGTTTCGACGTTAGTATTTTGTTTAAAAATCTTTTATTAGTTTATCAGTGTGTCGAGCGTTTTAGAAATCCCTGGAAAAGTCCTTGAATTTTATTTTACCTGGAAAAACCTGGTTAGAAAAAAAAAATAGTTGAGAATTCATCTTTTCGGTACAAAATCTAATTACGTAGTTGAAGTTTGAACCACTTTGTGGAAAAAATTATATTTTTTTGATTAAAAAATAATTTTTTACCCGGAAATGTAATTTTTCCATTTTTGGCTGAAAATTAAGTTTTTTGTTGAAAATTACCTCTTTTGTTGAAAGTATCTTTTTTGTTGAAAATTGATCTCCTTGTTGAAAATCCGTCTTTTTAAAATTTTTAATTTTTTACCCGAAAGTGTAATTTTTCCATTTGGTAAAAAATTAGCATTTCTGTTAAAAAGTAACATTTCTGTTGAAAAGTAACTTTTTTAATAAAAATTAAATTTTTTTTGAAAATTCATCTCTTTGGTTGCAAGTTCAACTATTTTGTTAAATATACGTTTTTTAAAATTAAATTAAATTTATTATCCGAAAATGTAATTTTTCTATTTTTATTGGAAAATTAACTTTTTCGATCAAAATTAATTTTTTTGGTAAAAATTCATTTTTTTGGTTGAAAATTCAACTATTATTGTTGAAAATCCTTTATTCTAAAGTTAGGATTAACTTTTGACTCGAAAATGTAATTATTACATTTTTTGTAGAAAAGTAACTTTTCTGTTGAAAAATAACTATCTCGTTGAAAACTATTTAGTTGAAAATCCGTTTTTTCGTTAATTTTAAATTAATTTTGAACCCAAACATGTAATTTTTCTGTTTATGGTTGAGAATCAACTTTTTTGTGTGAAAAGTAACTTTCTCCATGAAAATTAATGTTTAAACATATAAAATTAACTTTGTACATAAAAATCTATTTTTTCCATATTTTATTAAAAATTAGCTTTTTTCTTA
>JAUELO010000241.1:647477-660208 GCA_032357855.1 Amphibolips quercusostensackenii | reverse complement strand
CTCAAAAGTGTTTCAGAATCTTTAAAAACTACCTAAAATATTTCAAATACTTTAAAATCTGTTAAAACCTCTTGACATTTCTTGAAGCTCTTAAACTTATACTTTCATAATTTTAAAATTTTGTAAAGTTTTTCAAATTCTTTGAAATTTCATTAAATTACTAAAATGAACTAAAAATTCTTCAAAATCTTTAAAAATCACCAAAAATATTTCAAATTCTTGAAAATATTTTGAAAACCCTTGAAACTTTTTAAAACTCTTGAAAATTCATGGGATGTTTTTCCTTTTAAATTACTGAAGTCTATTAAAAATTCTCCGGAATCTTTCATCAAAATACCCTAACATATTTTAAAGTTTTTAGATGCTTTAAAATCTTTTGAAATCCCTTACAATTTTTTGAGGCTCTTAAAAATCCTTCGGCATTTTTTAAAATACTGTAAAATATTTCAAATGGTTTGAGATTCCAGTAAATTTTTGAAATTAATTTAAAAATCTTTGGAATATTTTAAAATGCCAAAAAATATTTCAAATCCTTTAAAATCTTTTGAAATTCCTTAAAATTTTTATTAAGTTCTTGAAAATTACTGAAAATGCTTTTAAATACTCAAAAAAATCAAAAATTCTTCAAAATCTCTTCAAATTATTAAAATTAATTGAAAATTTCTTGAAATTGAATATTATTTTCACAATTACTGGAAAATTTATTGAAATACCTTAAGAGGTTTTAGAATCCCTTAAAATAATTGAAATCCTTGAAAAATCCCTCGAATATTTCAAATCCTTCAAAATCTTTTGAAATCCCTTGAAATTTTTGAAGCTCTCAAACTTATACCTTTAATATTTTAAAATTTCGTAAAGTATTTTATATTTTTTAAAATTCCATTAAATCACTGAAATTAATTAAAAACTCTTCGAAATCTTTTAAAATAACAAGAAATATTGCAAATACCTCAAAATATTCTTAAAATCTTTAAAACTTTTTGAAACTTTTGAAAATTCGTAGGATTTTTTGAAAATACCCTTAAATTCCTCAAGAATGATTTCAAAATATTAAAATTTATTAAAAATTTTCCGGAATCTTTTATCAAAATACCCTGAAATATTTCGAATCCTTTGACACCTTTTGCAAATTCTTGAAACTTTTTAAAGGTTTTGAAAATTCCTTAGAATTTTTTAAAATACTCTAAAATTGTTTAAACTATTTGAAATCACTTCAAATTTTCGAAATTAATTGCAAGTTTCTTGAAATTTAATGATATTTTCTGAAATACTGAACAATTTATTAAAATGCTTTAAGAGCTTTTAAAATCCCTTAAAATTATTACTGGAAAATCTTACAGGTCCTATAACATCGTTCCGTATCTTCTGAAATTCTAAACAATTATTTTCAACAGCAAAAACATTTTTCAATTCTCTTAAAATCATTCAAATCCTTGGAAATCCTATGACATTTTTTCATCTATTGAAAACTCTATAAAATCTTTTAAAAAATTCATAAAAAATTTTTTTGGCTTTATGAAATCCTTTTAAATATTCTCAAATTCTAGAAACTTATTAAAAATTTTATGAAATTTTTGTAATACCTAAAATTCATTAAAATCATTGGAAATTCCTTGACACTTTGTAAATATCTCGAAAATTTTTTGAAGTCATTTAAAATACCATAAAATACTTCAAACTTGTTCAAATTTATAAAATATATGAAAAATTCCTTATAATCATTTAAAATACCCTAAAATCCCTCTAAATTCTTGAAATCTATTGAAAATTATATAGAATATATTGAAATATACTAAGACCTTATAGATCATATAAAATTCTTTCAAATCTTGCGAAATTTTTGTAAACTGTATGAAATGTTTTTAAATACCTAAAAATCAATCAAATCCTTGGAAATTCTTTCACATTTTTCAAATATCTTGAAAATTCCTTGTAATCTTTTTTTAAGAAACCCTAAAATATTTTTAATTTTTTGAAATCCCTTAAATTTTTTCAAGGCTCCTGCAAATTTCTTGAAATTTTCTAAAATACCGTAAATTACTTAAATTCCCTTCAAATTTTTGAAATCTATTAAGAATTCCTTGTAATCTTTTTTTAAAAAACCCTAAAATATTTTAAATCTTTTGAAATCCCTTAAATTTTTTTAAGGCTCCTGCGAATTTCTTGAAATTTTCTAAAATACCGTAAATTACTTAAATTCCTTTCAAATTTTTGAAATCTATTAAGAATTCCTTGGAATCTTTTGAAATAATCGAAAACATAAAATTTTTTACAATTTTGTAACGCTCTTGAAAATTCATTGAAAAATTTTTAAATACCCAAAAATATTTCAAGTCTTTTGAAATCGCTTAAAACATTTTAAAGTTCTTGAAAAATCCCTGACATTTTTTTAAATACCTTCAAATATTTTAGATTCTTTGAAATTTAATTAAAATACTAAAAAAAAAAAAAATATTCTTTGAATCTTTTAAAATACCCGAAAATATTACAAATCTTTTTAAATTCCTTGGCATTTCTTAAAGCTCTTGGATATTCCGTGAAATTTTTTAAATACCCTAAAATATTTCAAATTCTTTGATATTCGATTAAATTACTAAAAACAATAACAAAATTTCTTGAAATCTTTTAAAATGCCCGAAAATATTTCAAATCTTTTGAAATTCCTTAAAAGTTCTTAAATATTTCAAATTCTTTAAAGTTCGATTAAATTACTGAAAACAATAAAAAATTTCTTAAAATCTTTAAAAATATCCAAAAATATTTTAAATCATTTGAATTCCCCTGGCATTTCTTGAAAGCTCTGGAAAAATTTCTTATTATGTTTTGAAATGCCCTGAAATATTTACAATCCCTTTGAATTTTTAAAATATATTCATATATTTAAATATATTTACAATCCCTTTGAATTTTTAAAATATATTCATATATTTAAATATATTTAAAATTCTTTGGAATATTTTCAAATACACTAAAATCTTGCAGGTCCTATAAAATTCTTTTAAATCTTTCGAAATTCTCAGGAATGATTCAAAATTGTGTGAAATGTTTTTGGATGCCAAAAATCATTAAAATAATTGAAAATTCCTTGGAATTTTTTTAATTTGTTGAAAATTCCTTGGAATCTTTTCAAATATCATCAAACCTTATCAGTTTATGACATTCTTAAAAATATTCTGAAATTCCAGGAAATTCTTCAAAAGTGTATGAAATTTATTTAAGTACGTACCTATAAAACATTAAAATTCTTGGAAATTCCTTGTACTTTTTTAAGATACTCTAAAATACTTAAAATCTTTTGAAATAACTTGAAATTTGTCAAAGCTCTTGAAAATTCCTTTGAATCTCTTAAAATATCCTGCCATATTTAAAATCCTTTCAAATTCTTGAAATCTATTGAAAATTTCTTCGAATCTTTTGAAAACTCTAAAATATTTAAAATCTCTTAAAATTTTCGTAGTATTAAATTTTCTATGTACCCTGTTTAAATACCCTAAAATCCCTTCAAATTCTTGGAATCCGTTGAAAATTCCCTGAAATATTTTAAAATATACTATAATCTTATAGATACTATAAGAATTTTTCAAAACTTTCCAAATTCTCAGAATTTTCAAAATTACTCTAAAATAATTCAAATTTCTTTCAATCGCTTCAAATTATTAATTTTAGTAAAATCATCCAAATATGTTTCAAATCCTGTAAAATCTTTTAAAACAGCTAACAAAAATTTTAAAGCTCTTTGAAATTATTTGGAATTTTTTTAAATCTTATAAGCTACATAGAGTCATTACATATCTTCCGAAATTTAAAAAATTTCTTTATAACCGCATGAAAATTAATCGAATCCCTTAAATCGTTTAATTCTGTGGAAATTCCTCGACAATTTTTCATCTATTTAAAATGCTTTGGAAGCTTATAAATAACCCTAAAATATTCGAAAATCCCTAGAATCTTTTACTAAAATATTTTTAATCCTTCAAAATATTTGAAAATACCTGAAAACTTTTTGAAGCTCTTGAAAATTTCTTGGAATCTTTTTAAATACCGTAAAATATTTCAAATTTTTTTTAATTCCATTAATTTTTTGAAATTATTTTAAAATTCTTCAAAATATTTTTAAATTCTCTAAAATAATTAAATTTTTTTGAAATTCTATTAAATTATACCGTAAAATATTAAAATTTTTTTTGAATGCCATTAAATTTCTGTAATTATTTAAAAATTGTTGGAAATATTTTTAAGTTTTCTAAAATATTTTAAATTTTTTGTAATTTCATTAAATTACTGCTATTAATTGAAAATTCCTTGGAATCTTTTAAAACACTCATAAATATTTTAAATTCTTCCAAATCTTTTGAAAAAATTCAAAATTTTGTGATGCTTTTGAAAATGTAATGGAATTTTTTTAAATACCCTTAAATATTTCAAATTTGTAGAAATTCCATAAAATTTCTGAAATTAATCCACAAAATTTCGAAATATTTTTAAATACCCTAACATTTTTCAGATTCTATGGAATCTTTTGACACCCGTCAAACTTTTTAAATCTCTTGAAAATGCCTTTGAATTTTTCGTAATACCCTAAAATATTTTAAATTCATTGAAATTTCATTAATTTACATAAATCGATTGAAAATCCTTGGGATCTTTCAAAATACAATAAAATACAATTTCAAAAATTGGATTTTTTGAAATCCCATTAAATAATTAAAATCAATTGAAAATACCTTGGTATATTTCAAAATACCCCACACGAATTAAAATGATTGAAAATCTCCTATGATCCTTTAAAATTTTTTTAATGCTCTTGAAAATTACTTGGAACTTTTTAAAATACCCTGAAATATTTTAAATCCTTTGAAATTGCATTAAATTATTGAAATTATTTGAATATTCCTAGAAATCTTTAAGAAAAAAAAGTAAAAAATTGAATTCTTTAAAGTCCCTTTAAATAATTAATGCAATTAAAAATGCTTCGGTATCTTTAAAAATAACCCAAAAAAATTAAAGTTCTTCAAAATGCCTAAAGCTCCTTTAAAATTTCTTTAAAGCTTTTGAAAATTACTTGGAACTTTTTTAAATATTCTAAAATATTTTAAATTCTTTGAAATTCCATCAAATTACTAAAAGCAATTAAAATTCCTTGGAATCTTTTAAAAAGCAATAAAAAATTTAATTCTTTAAAATCCTTTAAAATTTTTATAAGGATCTTAAAATTACTTGGAACTCTTTAAAATACCCTAAAATATTCCAAACCCTTTAAAATCTCTTGAAAATGAATTCAAATCTTTTAAAATACCCTAAATTACATATTTTAAAATATACTAAAATTTTATAGATTAAGAATACCGTAAAATATTATTATTTTGTTTTAAATTTGATTAAATTACTAAAATTACTAGAAAATTTCTTGTAATCTTTTAAAATACCCAACAATATTAAAAACCTTTGTAAATTTTTTAAAATTTCTTGAAATTTATTAAAGACCTTGAAAGTTACTTGAAATTTGTTGTAATTCTCTAAAATATTCTAACTTCTATGAAATCCCTTCAATATATTGAAATAAATTGCTTAAAATCCCTTGAATTCCTTGAAATTAATTCCTTGAAATCCCTTTAAACTTTTTAAAGCCTTTGAAAATGCCTTTGAACCTTTTGAAGTACAATTTTAAAAAGTTTAATTGAAAAATTTTAATTTCTTAAAAATGCTTTAAGTAGAATCTTTTAAAATTATATACAATATTTGAAATCTTTTGAAATCCCTTGAAATTTTTTGAAGCTCTAAAAAATGACTTTTATTATTCAAAATATTGTAAAGTATTTCAATATCTTAAAAATAGTCTGGAAACCCTTGAAACTTTACAAAACTCTCGAAAATTCCTGGGGGGGGGGGTAAAATACCCTGAAGTCTTTTTAAATCCTTTCAAATGATTGAGATTCATTGAAAATTTTCCGGAATCTTTCATCAAATTTTTGTAAAGGTCTTTAAAGTTCATTCAAATCTTTTAAAATCCCTCGAAATTTTTTACAGACCCTATAAATTCCTTTGAATATTTTAAAATACCCTAAAATCTTTAAAATCCGTTGAAATCCCTTGAAATTATTGAAATCTATTAAAAATTCCTTCCTATATATACTTTTTCTGAACCTTAAAATATTTCAGATCTTTTGAAATCCCTTGAAGCTTTTTAATGCTCTTGCAAAATCCTTGGAATTTTCTAAAATACCCTGAAATACCTAAAATCCTTTCAAATTTTTAAAATCTTATGTGAATTCCTGTAAATCTTTTAAAATACTCTAAAATATTTTAAATCCCTTAAAATTTTGTAGCGTTGTTAAAAATTCCTTGGAATCTTTTAAAGTAACCGAAAATATTTCAAATCTTTTGAAATCCCCAGAAATTTTTTAAAGCTCTTGAAAATTCCGTGGAATTTTTTTAAATACCCTAAAATATGTAAAATTCTTTAAAATTCTATTAAATTACTGAAAATAATTAAAAATTCCCTGAAATCTGTTAAAATACCTGAAAATATTTCAAATTTTTTGAAATTCCATTTATTCAATAAAATGAAAATGTTTTGGAATATTTTAAAATACCCAAAAATATTTCAAATCCTTTAAAATCTTTTGAAATTCCTTGAAATTTTTTTTTTTTAATCCCTTGAAATTGAAATTTATTTAAATAACCTAAAATATTTCATATTCTTCAAAATTCATTCAATTTATTAAAATTAATTTAAATTTATCGTTTTAAATACATAAAACTGATTATTATCATTATAAATATCTTGACATTTTTTTAATATCGAAAATTTCTCAAAATCTTTTAAAAAATGCCTAAAACATTTCAGCTCTTTTAAAATACCTTGTAAGTGTTTAAAGCTCTAAAAAATTCCATGGAAAATTTTAAAATACACTAAAATATTTAAAATCACTAAAAATTTTGTAACACTCTTGAAATTTCTTGAAATCTTTTAAAATACCCTAAAATATTTCAAATGTTTTTAAATCCTTAAAAATTTCTGAAAGCTCTGGAAAATTAATTGGAATAATTTTAAATACCCTAAAATATTTATAATCCCTTTTAATTTGTGAAATATATTGAAAATCTATTATAATCTTTTAAAATACCTTAAAATCTCTTTAAGTTTTTGAAATCTCTTTAAATTCTTAAAATCTATTGACAATTACTAAGAATCTTTTAAAATACTCTAAAATATTTCAAATCCCTTACAATTTTGTAACGCTCTTGAAAATTACATGAAAACTTTAAATATACCCTACAATATTTCAAATCTTTAGAAATTCCATTTAACTACTGAAAATAATCGAAAATTCCTTGTAATTTTCGAAAATACCCAAAAATATTTCAAATTTTTAAAAAACTTTTTAAAACCCTTGAAACTTTATAAAACTCTTGAAAATTCCTTGGAATTATTTAAACACCCTATAATATATTTAATTCTGTAAAATCTTTTGAAAATTACTTGGAATTTTTCAAAGACCCTAAGATATTCCAAATTCTTTAAAATCTCTTAAAAATGTCTTTAAATCGTTTCAGATATATAAAAAAAATTTTAAAGCTTTTGAAAATTACTTTGAATTTTTTTTAATTTTATGGTTCATATAAAATCATTCCATGTCTTCCGAAATTCTAAAAAAATTTTTACAGCTGGATAAAAATTTATCAAAACTCCTAAAATAATTAAATACG
This sequence comes from Amphibolips quercusostensackenii, assembly GCA_032357855.1. NCBI lineage: Eukaryota > Metazoa > Arthropoda > Insecta > Hymenoptera > Cynipidae > Amphibolips > Amphibolips quercusostensackenii. The sequence goes on along the minus strand of JAUELO010000241.1, from coordinate 652,498 downwards.
TAAAAATCCTTCGACATTTTTTAATATTTTTAATTCACTAAAGAATTTTAAATTCTGTAAAGTCTTTTGAAAATTACTTGGAATTTTTTTAATACCTCAAGCTATTTTAAAATTCTTTAAAGAGCTTGAAAATGCCTTAGAATCTTTTAAATTCCCGTAAAATCTTTTAAATTTTTTGAGATTCCATTAAATTATTGAAATTAATTTAAAATTCTTTAAAATATTTTAAAATACCCTAAAATACTTTAAATCCTTTGAAATCCCATTTAACTGGTTGAAATCAATTAAAATTCCTCGAAACTTGTTAAAACTCTGAAAAAGTACCTTGGAATCTTTTACAATACAATAAAAAAAATTTAACTCTTTGAAATCACATTAAATGACATATATCAATTAAAAATTCCTTGGAATTTTTCAAAATATCAAAAATACTTCAAATATTTTAAAATATTTAAAGCTCTTGAAAATGTTTTGAAATACCTTGTAAGTTTTTAAAGCATTTGAAATTTTCTAGGAATTTTTCAAAATACTTTTAAATCTTTAAAATTCTTGAAAATCTCTTCAAATTATTGAAATTAATTGGAAAAAACTTGAAATTTAATGATATTTTCTGAAATACTGAAAAATTTATTAAAATACCTCTTTTAAAATACCTTGAAATAATTAAAATTCTTTAAAATCCCTTAAAATTTGTTAAGCTCTTGAAAATGCTCTGGAATCTTTTGAAATACCCTGAATTTTTTTTAAATTTTTTAGAATTTTAAATTCCATAAAATATTTTAAATCCTTGAAAATTTTTTTCAATTCCTAAACATTTTTTGAAGCTCTTAAAAATGACTTAAAATCTTTCAAAGTCCGTAAAATATTTCAAATTCTTTGAAAATTCCGTTAAATTACTGAAATAAATGTAAAATTCTTTAAAATATTTAAAAATACCCAAAAATTAGTCTAATTCTAGAATTTTGAAATCCTTTGAAATTTTTGTAAAATACCCTAAAATCTTTTAAATAATTTGAAATCCCTTCATATTATTGAAATTAATTGAAAATTCCTTGAAAATTAATGATATTTCCTGAAATGCTGGAAAATTTATTAAAATACTTGAACAGAGCTTTTAAAATTCCTTCAAATTTTAGTAAATCCCTTGAAATTTTCTAATGTCTTGAAAATAATATCGAGTTTTCCGGATCACCCTAAAATTTTTTTAATTCCTTAGAATTTTTTAAGATTTCCTAAAATATTTCAAATCCTTGACAATCTTTTTAAATCCCTTAAAATTTTTTAAAGATCTCGAAAATTATTTGAAGATTTTATAAAATAGCCTACTTTAAAATTACTTAAAATTATTAAAATCTATTGAAAATACACTAAAATATTTAAAATTACACTAAAAATACACTGAAATATTTGAAATTCCCTTTAAATTATTAAAATTAATAAAAAATTCTTCGTTATCGTTTAATATATCTTAAAATCTTTATAAAATTAAGAAATATTTGAAAATATCTTGAACTATTTGAAAATTTCAGAAATCCTATCAAATCCTTCAATTCTTGTAAATAAATTCTGTGAAATTTATTCAAATATTATGAAATCCCGTGAAAATTACATAAAATCTCATATTGCCTAAAATACGAAATTGTTCAAAATCACTAGAAATTTTAGAAAATTTTTGTCAATCTCTTGCAAAAAAGTTTAATCTCCTAACAAATCAAATAGATCCTTAAAATAATATTAAATTTCTTAATTAATTCTTGTAAAATTCCTTGAACTTCCTTAGAATCTTTAAAATTGAAATCTTTTGAAATCTTTGAGTAAAAAAATAAAATAAAAAAGCTAATTCGTTTTGAATTGTTGATTCAGGATCGAAATTCTCGAGGATCTTCGGAAATCTCTCGTAAAAGTCTCCCCGAATGGTCGAATAAATTGGATTTTATTCAAGCAAGGATCTCGCCTTTGGATTTCCAATCTTCATAGGCATCAGTCGCAAGACGGAAATAATAACAATCAGGATGACGAGTAAGTTTTTTTAAAGCAAAATGCTGTAAAAACCGGTAAAATAAGGAGATTTTTCATAAAAGAGGGAGAATAAATTCTTTTGATTAAGAATAATGTGGGTGCAATATGAAATTCAATTTGAAACGCTTTCAATTCCTAACATTTTAATCAAAAATATTTCTTTTTAAACAAAATGGATGAGTTTTAAACTAAATAGTTGAATTTTTCACCACAAAGGTGAATTTTAAACTAAAAAGATTAATTTTTTACCAAAAAAGACAAATTTTAATCAAATTACATTAATTTTTTATCAAATAGTTAAATTTTCAATACTATAAAATATCAATTTTCAAACAAAAATGTAATATGTAGTTGAATTTTTAATTACGGAAATTTTTTTTTTTTTAATTTCAACAAAGATATAGTTCAATCACTTAAATTATTTTTTGCACCAAAAAAAGACAAATTTTTAACCAAATGGTATAATTTACAACTGAAAAGGATGTATTTTTAAATAAGAATATTGATGTTCTACCAAAAAAAAACGAATTTTCAACCAAATAGATCAACCTTAAAATAAACATAATCAATAAGCAGTAGAATAGTAAAAGTTCTCATTTTGATCAAAAAAGATTTGAATTTTGAATCAAAAATATTTAAATTCAAGCAAAAAACATGAGTTTTCAACAAAATAGGGAAGTCCTCAACCAAAACAGATTAATTTTTTAACCAAATATTTAAATTTTCAATCAAGAAGGTTTATTTTCTACTGAAAGAAAACAAATTTTTAACAAAACATAAATTTTTAACAAAATGTCTGAATTTTCTGACCAAAAAGATGTCTCAGTTCAGAAAAAGAAAAATTTCAAGCGAATTGTTGAATTTTGATGCTGAAAAGACAAAGTTTCTACAAAACAGTTAAATTTTAGACTTAAAATTATAACTTTTTAAAATGAGAATTATATTTCAACAGGAAAATGCGAATTTTTAACAAAATTATTGAATGCGCAAACAAAACAGATTAATTTTTGGCCAAATGTTTTAAGTTTCAATCAAAAAGATGAATGTTCCAACAAGGAGAGTTATTTTGTACCAAAAACCGACGAATTTTCAAACAAAAATTTCCAGCAAATTTTTCACTTTTTCATCCAAGCAGACGATGTTTCTTTAGAATAGTTAAGTTTTCACCCAAAAAATATCAGTTTTGTAAAAAAAGTTCATTTTTAACCTAATAGTTCAATTTTCGACACCTAAAAAAGTGAATTTTTAACAAAAGATGTGGATTTTTAACTGAAAAATGAGGGTTTCAGCTGAAAAAATATGATTTCAAAAATAAAAGTTAATTTTTAATCCAAAAAGTTAATTTTAAACCAAAAAAATTAATTTTTATCTAAATAGTTAAATCCTAAACCAGAAAGCAAATTTTTCAGTAATGAAAGACAAAAATTCCAAGCAAGTTTGGGAATTTTTGATCCAAACAGACGATGTTTATTTTAGATAGTTTAATTTTCACCCGCAAGATATGAATTCTGTAAGAAAAGTTCATTTTTAACTCAATAGTTCAATTTTCGACACCTAAAAAAAGTGAATTTTCAACGAAAGATGTGAATTTTCAACTAAAAAATGAGGGTTTCAGCTTAAAAAATATGATTTTCAAAATAAAAGTTAATTTTGAAGTCAAAAAATTAATTTTCATCCAAATTGTTAAATCCTGAACCAAAAAGCAAATTTTTCAGTTATGAAAGACAAAAATTTCAAGCAAGTTTTGGAGTTGGACGAAACATTTGGATTTTCAATTGCGAAAATGTCGTTTCCAGAATAAAAATTGATTTTCAAGCCAAAAAATGAATTTTCATCCAAATTGTTAAATCCGCAACAGAAGCAGATTAATTTTTAACCTAATATTTTAACTTTCAAACTAACAAATGAATTTTCAACGAAGAAGATTGATTTTCTACCCAGAAAAGACCAATTTTTAAAGAAAAAGACCAATACAATTTTCAATAAAATAGTTGAATTTTTACCCAAAAACGATTTTTCAGTTAAAAAAGACAATAATTTCAAGCAAATTTGGGAATTTTTATGCCAAAAAGACGATGTGTTTACAAACTAGTTAAATTTTCAACCGGAAAATAAAAATTTTTGGAGAAAAGTTAATTTTTGAGCGAATTATTGAATCCTAAATAAAAGTAGATTTATTTTCAACCAAATATTTAATTTTTTAATCAAAAAGATGAATTTTTAACCAAGCAGATTGATTTTTTACCTAGAAAAGCCCAATTTCCAACAAAAAAGATATTAATTTTCGTCAAAATAGTTGAATTTTCAACCAAAAAGCGATTTTTCATTTACGAAAGACAAAAATTTCAAGCAAATTTTTTGATTTTTGTTTTGAAAAGACGATGTTTTTTTTTAATAAATAAATTTTCAACTAAAAAAATATCAATTCTCGAAAAAAAGTTCATTTTCAACCCAAAAATTCAATTTTCAACCCCTAAAAAAATGAATTCTCAATGAAACAGTTGGATTTCAACTGAAAAATATGATTTTCAACATAAGAGGTAATTTTCAAGACAAAAAATGAATTTTCATCCAATCTTGAACCAAAACAGATTCATTTTTAATCAAATGTTTTAAATTTTAAACAAAAAGATGAATTTTGAACCAAGAAGATTGATTTTCTACCTAGAAAAGACCAATTCTTAACAAAAGAGATCAGTTTGCATAACCATAAATAATTTTTCAGTTGAAAAGACCAAAAATTTAAAGAAAATTTTTAAATTTTTCATCCAAGTAGACGATGTTTCTTCAAAATCGATGGATTTTGAATCGAAATATATTTTTATTTCATAAATATATTTTATTAATCAAAAATACAATAATGAAATAGTATTTTAAAGAATTATTTTTCAAATTCGGTAATATTATAAACTGTCGGGAATTTTCTTATTTGTGAATTTTCCATTTCGGGAATTTTATTTTTCGGTAATTTTAAAAATTATTCGCTTAATTGATTTAATTTA
>JAUELO010000241.1:637323-647377 GCA_032357855.1 Amphibolips quercusostensackenii | reverse complement strand
CTTATAATTTTAAAAATTAAATTCAGATACTCATTTCACAACATCTCACACATTTGAAAAATTATGCAATTGAATTAGGTGTATTTTAAATGAAAAAAAACTTTTATTTTACGAACTATTTCCAATATTCAATTATATAACCTTCTAGTGAATATTCAATTTATGTTATTTATTTAAACAAAAAAGAAGTTTTAATTTCTATTCAATTTAATTTTATTAAAAAAAAATTAATCAGCTAATAATTAAATAATCTGTTTATTAATAACCTCTTATACGAATTTCCGAAAAACTTAAAACATATGTACATATAATTTTAAAAATTGAATTCAGATACTCATTTCACGATATCACAAACATTAAAAAAATTATATAATTGTAATAGATGTATTTGAAATAAAAAATAAACTCTTATGGTCAAAATAATAGCTAATATTTTAATTACATAATCTTAAAGTTTAAACTAATTTCAAAAACAATTAAAATATATGCAATTATAATTTTAAAAATTTAATTCAGATACTTCAAAACATCACAAACATTTTTAAAAAAGTATACAATTGTGATAAATATTTTTTAGGTAAAAAATAAACTTTTATTGTACAAATAATAGCCAATATTTAAATACATTATCATAAAGTAAGTAATCAATTTGTTACCTAATTGAAAAACAGTTTTAATTTAATCTTTATGTAATTTAACATTGTAAACAAAATTAATCATCCTGTTGAAAATTATTTATTTTTGTTAAGATATACATTTTTTCTTAAATGATTTTTTTAACTAAAAATCCCAGTTTTTTGTTGAAATTCGTCTTTTTATACAGAAAATTGTATAAAATATGACTATTTAATTGGAAATAAAACTTTTTCGATTAAAGTTTAATCTTTTTGGTTTGAAAATTCAACTATTTTGTTGGAAATTCTTCTCTTTTGCTTGAAAGTCCACTTATTTGGTTAACTATTAATTTAAAGAAAAAAATTAAACTATCATGTCGAAAATTGGTTGTTTTTGGTAGAATTTACTTGTCTTTGAATTCGAATATCAACTATTTTTTTTTCAATTCTTTTTTTGTTGAAATTTAAACTGCTTTGTTCAAATTAAGTTTTTGGTTGAAAATTCATCAGTTTGGGTAAAAAGTTGAACTATTTGTTGAAAACTACATTTTTCACATTAAAATTAATTTTTTAAATTGAAAATTCGACTGTTTTAATTATTAAAAATTTATATTGTTTAGTTGACTTACACTATTACTGATTTGAAATTAAAAAACTTGTTGGTTAAAACACCAATTATTATATTTTTTTATAAGAATTCTTTTTTTTCGTTAAAAATTCATATCTTTTGTAAAAAATTGAACTAGTTTGTTGAAAATTTTCTTTTTTGTGGTTGAAGTAATTTTTTTAACTGAAAATTCGACCATTTTGTTGAAAATTTATCTTTGTAGGTAGAAATTTCAACTTTTTGTTAAAAATTCAAGTATTTGGTTTAAAAATTCAACTATTTTGTTAAAAATTCTTCTCTTTAGCTTGGTAGTTCTCTTATCTGGTTAACAATACATTTTTTTCCTGAAAATTATTTGTTTTGTAGAAATTAATCTTCGTTGAAACTTCATTTTTTTGGTTGAAAATTCAACTGAATATTCACCTATTCTATTTCTGATTATAAATTGATATTTTTAGTTCAAAATTCAACTATTTGGTTGAAAATTTTTTATTTTTAGTTGAAAATTCAACTATTTCGTTGAATATCTTCTTTTTGGTAGAAAGTCAATCTTTTTAGTTGAAATTTCAACTATTTTGTTAAAAATTCTTACTTGTTTGAAAAATATTTTTTTGTCCGAAAATTAATTTTTAGGGTTGACAATTCATGTATTTTAGTTAAAAATTGATCATTTTAGTTGAAAATCAATCTTTTTCGTTAAAAAATAAACTATTCCAGTGGATGATTCATCAGTTTTGTAAGAAATTAATTTTTTCGACCAAAAATCCAGATGTTTAGTTAAAAATTGACCTTTTTTAGTTGAAAATTCAACTATTTTGTTGAAGATTAGCTTATTTTGTTAAAAAATGTTATTTTTGTTAGAAAATCAATTTTTTCGGTTGAAAATTTTACTATTTTATTTAAATATTGATCATTTTATTTGAAAATTCATCTGTTTTGTTTCAAATTCAACTATTCCAGTTGAAAATTCAGAAGTTTGGTGGAAAATTAATTTTTTTGACTGAAAATTTAAATATTCCATTTTCGGTTGAAAATTGATCTTTCTACTTTAAAAATTCAACTATTTGTTTGAAAATTGTTTTTTTTTCTTGAAAATTCAACAATTTCGTTAAGAATTTATTTATTTAGTTAAAAATTGTATTTTTTGGTAAAAAAATTAATTTCTTTTTTGGTTGGAAATTAATTGCTTCAGTTAAAGATAAATCATTTTTGCTAAAAATTTATCTTTTTTCTTCAAAATTCAACTATTCCAGTTAAAGATTCATCAGTTTGGTGAAAAATTAACTTTTTGAACCGAAAATTTAACTAATCCTTTTTTGTTTGAGAATTGATCTTTTTGAGTTCAAAACTCAACTAGTTGGTTGAAAATTTATTTATTTGGTTGAAAATTCTCTTTTTGTTGAAAAATTAACCTTTTGTTCGAAAATTCAACTATTCCAGTTTAGTCGAAAATTAATTTTTCCAACTAAAAATATGTATGTATTGGTTGAAAATTGATCTTTTGAAGTTCAAAATTCAACTATTTGGTTGAAAATTGTTTTTTTTTTATTCTTGAAAATCAATTTTTTTGGTAAAAAATAAATTTTCTTTTTTGTTTGAAAATTTAACTAATTGTCTGAAAGTTGAAATATTTTGTTGGACATTTATTTTTTGGGTGAAAATTCATCTTTTTAGTCAAAAATTAAAAAAATATTTTGTTGAAAATTCGTTTAATTTTTGATTGAAAATTACTTTTTTAAAAGAAATATTCATGTTTTCTGTTAAAAATTCGCCTTTTTGGTTGAATTAAATTGTTTCTTATTTAAAGTTGAATTTTTTCTCAGTTCAGTTATTAACTTATATATTTTTTCTTAAGAATTTATCTTTTTTGGTTGAAAATTCAATTCTTTGGTGAAAAATTGAACTAGTTTATTGAAAAAATTTTATCTATTTATTTTTTTGTATTTAAAATTTATTTAAAAAAAATTAAAATTAAATTGTCTTGTTGAAAATATGGCTTTTTAGATAGAAAATTGGTTCTTTTTACTGGAAAATTCATCTCTTTTGGTTGAAAGTTAATTCTTATTTTAAAAAATATAACTATTTAGTTGAAAATGCACCTTTTTTTATTTAAATGTAATCTTTTTTTTTTCAAAATTTGAAGAATTTGTTGAAAATTCAACTGTTTTGTAGAAAATTCGTCGTTTTGGTTTAATTTAACTATCTTTGATTTTAAATCACGTAAACTATTTTTTGGTTGGAATATTCTAATCTATTGAAATTTGTTTAAAAATTATTTTTGAAACAACTATTATATTTTTTGTTGAGAAGTCATCCTTTTTGGTTGAAAATTCAACTACTTGGTTAAAAGTTAAACTGTTTTTTTAAACATTAATTAACTTTTTGTTAAAAAATTCAACCACTATTTAGTTGAAAATTCATTTAGTTTTTCGTTGAGAATTAAATTTTTTCCCAACTGAAAATTCATATTTTTTCTTGAAAATTCGTCTTTTTAATTAAATTAAACTCATTTTTAATTGAATTATTAATTCATATTTTTTGTTCTTGAAAATTCATTTAATTTTGGTTTAAAATTTAGCAATTTGTTTAAAATACTTTGTTAAAAATTCATTTTTCTTGTTGTAAATTCACTTCTTTGGTTGCAAACTTAATTTTTTTCACATGATTATTCCAGATAAGAATTTTTTGTACCTTTTTTGTACTTGGCGACGATTTGCTACCGCGATTCTTGATGTGAAAATTAAATTATGCAAGTAAAATTCTTTTTTTCGATAAAAAATTTGTTTAAAACAAACTTTCATGTGTCTTTAGCAATCACCTGGTAGAGAGGCAATAGCAAAGTAGTTTGTTCAATGTTCATTCACATATCGTCGCAGAAGGTGCATAATAGCGATTCGAGCTTAGCCGGAACGATAAGCCTTTTGTCGTTGTCAATATCGATAGTTCGTTTCATACACGTGTTACTGAAAAGAGTTTTATGGTCACTCTAGTTCACATTTTCGGAAAATATGTAGTCCTACAACAAAAATTCGTAATGCAATAAAAAAACAATCTTTTTTTTAATGAAAAAAGTACAAAAGATTTTTATTTTGATTAAAAAATCGTGATATTGGGTTCGGAAATGAATTTATTTAAAAAAGTGTCGGCACGTTTCTGAAAAGAGTTTATGGTCATTATGGTTCACATTTCCAGAAGATATGTGGCCCTACAACAAAAAGTGGTGCAATTAAAAAAAAATCTTTTTTCAATCCATACAAAAAAAAATACCAAAGATTTTTATTTTGATGAGAAAAATCGTAAAATTCGGTTCGGAAATGAATTTATTTAAAAAAGTGTCGTCACGTTTCTAGAAAGAGTTCACGGTCACTCTGGTTCACATTTCCGGAAGATATATGGTCCTACGACACAAAGTGGTGCAATCAAACAACAATCTTTTTTAAATCCATACCAAAAAAAATACCAAAGATTTTTATTTTGAAAAAATCGTGATATTCGGTTCGGAAATAAATTCATTTAAAAAAGTGGCGGCACGTTCCTGAAAAGAGTTTATGGTCACTCTGGTTCACATTTCCAGAAGATATGTGGCCCTACGACACAAAGTGGTGCAATAAAAAAACAATTTTTTTTCAATCCATACAAAAAAAATTATTTAAAAAAGTGTCGGTACGTTTCTAAAAAAAAATTTATGGTCACAGTATGACCATAAATAATATGTGGACCTCTCACACAAATTTTTGGTGCGATCAAGAAACACTTCTCTTTTTTTTATGATCTATAGCAAAAAAAAGTACCAAAGCTTTTTATTTTTGTTAAAAAAAAATTTTGAAATTTGTTTCGGAAGTGAATTTATTTAAAAAGTGTCGGAAAGTTTTCTTCGTTAATTTTAATGTCTTCCGTGAGTGCTGCACTTGTGTTTTGTGATTATAACGATATTGCCATTCACTCGCGTCTGAACAGGTGGTTCATCTACACGGTGGTCAGAAATTTAATTTGCTGAAATAATTTGTTTGGAAATGTCTGTATCTTGTTTAATTTTTGTCTTTTTTGGTAAAAAATTAACCTTTTTGGACTATTTCATGTTTTTCGTTAAAAATTTGTGTATTTTGTTAAAAAAAAATCTTTTTCGGTAAAAAAACTAATCTTTTTGGTCCAAAATTAATTTCTTTGTCTTAAAAATTAATATTTTTTTTTTAAATTAATTTTCTTAACTGAAAATTTAACTATTTTAATGTCTGGCTAAACATCAGTATTCTTTAGTTGAAAATTCAACTGTTTGTTTAAAAATTTCTGTATCTGTATAATTCTGTTATTTTTTTTTATCAAAAATTTTTACAAAAAATCAAAAATTAATTAATTTTCTTAAAAAATAATTCTATTCTGGTAGAAAATTAATTTCTTTAATTGAAAATTTATTTCTTTGCTTAAAAAGTATTTTCTTAATAAAAATTAATTTTTTTGTGAAAAATTCATGTATTTGATTAAAACTTAACTATTTCGTTTAAATTTTAATTTGTTTGCTTAAAAACTTACTTCTCTAACTGAAAATTAACCTATTCTATTTTTAGTTAAAAATTTACACTTTTTATTAAAAAATTATTTTATTTTGTTGGAAACTTTTTTTTGTAGAAACTAAACCTTTTTAGTTGAAAATTCATGTATTGTGTTCAAAATTAATTTCTTTTCTTGAAAATGAATTTTTTTTAATAAAAATTAATTTTTTAACTAAAAATTTGACTTAATTTTTTATCGAAAAGTTTTCTCTGATATTTCATGTTTTTGTAGGAAACTAATTAATTTGGTTAAATATTTAACTATTTTGTTTAAATTTTAATTTTTGTTCTCATAAACTTGTTTTTCTAACGGAAAATAAAACTATTCTATTTTTTGTTGGAAAAGTATCTTTTTTTTTGTCTTTTTTTGGTAGAAAATCAACCTTTTTGGTTTAAAAGAAATGTATTGTGATGGAAATTATTCTTTTTCGGTAGAAAATTAAAATTTTTAGTTAAAAATTCATTTCTTTCCTTGAAAATCAGTTTTTTTATTGAAAATTATTCTTTTTTAAACTTAAAATTCCAATAAATTCTTTTGTCGAAAATTTTTTTTTAAGACAATTAATCTTTTTTGTGAAAAATTAATTAATTTAATAAAAAATTTAACTTTCTTAGCTAAAATGTAATTTGTTTCTTCATTAACTTATCTCTCTAACGTAAAGTTAAACTATTCTGTTTTTTGTTGAAAATTCAACAAAACTAAATATTTAGTCTAAAATTAAATTTGTTTACTCTAAAACTTTTTTGTTCAACTGAAAATTAGATTATTCTATTTTTAATTAAAAATTTATCTTTTTTAGATGAATATTCATTCTTTTTAGTTAAGACTTAATCTATTTTGTTAAAAATTTGTCTTTTTTGGTAAAAAATTAACTTTTTTGATTAAAAATTTAACTGTTAGGTTGAAAATTTTATTAAAAATTAAAATATTTATTTAAAAATTAATGCATTTTCTTAAAAATAATTTTTTTTCGGTCCAAAATTAATGTTACTATTTCGTTCGAAATTAAATTTTTTGTTAAAAAACTTATTTTTCTAACTGAAAATTAATCTATTCTGTTTTTTGTTAACAATTCCTCTTTTTCAGTTAAAAATTTATCTGTTTTAGTTAAAAATTCTTCTATTTCAGTCGAAAATTATTCTATTTTGTGAAAAATTTGTCTTTTTTTGATAGAAAAATAACCTTTTTGATTCAAAATTCAACTATTAGATTTTGTTAAAAAATTATTTTTCTAACTGAAGGTTATTCTATTCTACTTTTTCTTGAAAACTTATCTTTTTTTTTGTTGGAAATTCATCTATTTTATTGAAAATTTCTCTTTTTTTGGTCGAAAATTATACTTTTTGATTGAGAATTTAACTATTAGGTTGAAAATTTCAATAAAAATTAAAATATTTGCTTGAAAATTCATCTATTTTTTTTAAATTCTTTTTTGGTAAAAAATTAATCTTTTTTAGTAGAAAATTAATCTTTTTTTGCTAAAATTTCATTTATTTGGTTGAAAATCTTTTTTTTTTAATTAAAAATTAATTTTTTTTAACTAAAAATTTAACTATTTCATTGTTTAACGAAATTCTTTTGACAGAAATTTAATCTTTTGAAGTGAAAACTCATCTGTTTGGTTTAACATTTACCCATCTCGTTGAAAATTTATTTTATTTGGTTAAAAAATTATTTCTCTAACGTAAAATTAAACTATTCTATTTATTATTAAACATTTATAGTTTCTAGTTGAAAATTTGTCATTTTTTTTAGGAAATTATACTTTTTGATTGAAAATTTAAATATAAGTTTGAAAATTTCAATAAAAATTAAAATATTTGCTTGAAAATTCATCTTTTTTTTTTAATTAATCTTTTTTGGTGGAAAATTAATTTTTTTTGGCTAAAATTTCATTTATTTGTTTGAAAATTATTTTTTCTCAAAATGAAGATTAATTTTTTTAACTTAAAAATTTAACTATTCCATTGTTTAACAAAATTTTTTCACAGATATTTAATCTTTTGAGGTAAAAACTCATCTGCTTGATATAACATTTCACTATCTCATTGCAAATTTATTTTATTAGGTTAAAAAATGATTTCTCTGACCTTAAATTAAACTATTCTATTTTTTATTGAAAATTTATAGATTTTAGTTAGAAATTTGTTTTTTTTTTGTAGAAAATGATACTTTTTGATTAAAAATTTAACTGTCAGGTTGAAAATTAAAATAAAAGTTACAATATTTGCTTAAAAATTGATCTATTTTTTTTAAATTAGTCTTTTTTGGTAGAAAATTCATGTTTTTGGGGGGTTAAAATTTCATTTATTTGGTTGAAAATTAGTTTTTTTTTCAATTAAAAATTTATTAATTTTTTCACTGAAAATTTACCTATTCCATTGTTCTTTGAAATTTTTTTTAGCCATTTAATCTTTCTAATCTAATCTCTCTCATTTCTCTGGTTCAAAATGTAACAAGTTTTGTTTAAAATTAGTTTTTTTTTCGTTGAAAATTAATTTTTTCCACTAAAAATATAGCTGTTCCATTTTTGCTATTGAGTTCATCTTTCTCAGTTGAAAATTCACTTATTTTGTTAAAAAATCGTTTTTTTTTTAGTCTAAAATTCAATTATCTAAGTAGAAAATGCACATTTTTGTGTTGTAAATTTAATTTTTTTTCTCAAGAATTCGTCTTATGACTTGAAAACTCAACATTTTAGATCAGGTTTTTTTCTTTATTGATTGTAACATTTTTCGCTGTTGAAAATTTATCTCTTTTTTCAAAATTCTCAGTTTTTAGTTTAATTTAACAGTTTTACAATTGAAAATTAAAATATTTTTTGTTGTCAATATCAGCTATTACACTTTTTGTTCAGAATTAATTTTTTAATTAAAGATTTATCAGTTTGGTTAAATTTAACTATTTTGTTGAAAATTCTCTTTTTTGAGTTTGAAAATTAATTATTTCAAATAAAAACGTTATAATAAAATGTTACATTATTAAATCGGTTAACATTGAATTAAGACATTTACGAGTGTCTTGAACCAATTTGGTTTCTTCATTTTTTATTTTTCAAATTTCTAAATCACATTTGGACAAAACACTCTCAAATTTCTTAATTAAATTTTGTTTGAAATTTAAATTGAGGCATTTAAGATTATATTGTCCAATTTGATCGTTAGATTATTGCTTGTTTCAATTTATGAATTAAATTTGGTCAAGACACTCTTAAGTGCCTTAATTAATCTTTAAAAATTTGAATTACGACACGTAAGATTATGTTGTCCAAATTTGATCGTTGGATTATTGTTTTTTAAAATTCTTAAATCAACTTCAGATAACACACTTTTAAATGTCTCTATTAAAGATTTTGTAATTTTATTGACACATTTGATAGTGCGTTGTACAAATTTAATCGTTAGATTCTTCGGTTTCAAATTTGCATAAAATTTGGACTACGCTATGAAACAGTAATATAAGAGTCTGTTATTCAAATTTGATCGTTTCATTATTGGTTTTTTATTTTCAATTCGGGGAGCCTCTCTAACCCACCGCCGAAGGTGAAAGGCACCTCAGGGGGCAGTCTACTAAGAGCGGTGAAAACATCTGACAGCAATGGCGACAATCTTGTTGACACGGTCAAAGAGCAGCTTACAGGTGCTCTCTGTAAGAAGGAAGCAACGTAGATGTGCACAAAGGAAAAGAGACCGCAAAGTGCGTCTCTAAAACAGCAGCCAAGGCACCATACAGGAGCAGTGTCTGCAGAAAATTCATCTGGAGCAATTCCTCAGGCTTATTCTTTAGGCAAGAGGAAGAAGGACTCTAAGGACACTCACCAAACAGGGAGATCAAACGGCAGAAGGCCCTGGATATACAAGGACTTACTTTCGCGCAGATGGCTAACAACGCCCTGGGGAGAGTTGTCGTTGCGTTGGGTTATCCTGAAAACTGTTTAACTCTCGAGTAATTAGACACGCTGAGGGAGGAAATCTCTAGAGAGATTGACGCGTTACCCTGCGAGGGGCGCGCCCCCAGATTCAACGATATCTTCATCAGGTCGGCGGCCACTGTAATGAAGACCGCAGATATCTGATCGCGGGACTGAATAATAAAGAGAACTCTAACGTTTAGGCTCAATAAGGGACTAAACCTGGAGATCAAGGGGACAAAATATCTGCAAAGGTACCGCAGGTCGACCGTACTGATTCCCTGTACGCCCGAGGATCCACAGACTATTCTGAGGTGCCTGAGATTCCAGGATCCGACTCTCTACGAACCGATTCGTGGAGGGTGTACTCCG
>JAUELO010000241.1:614742-634394 GCA_032357855.1 Amphibolips quercusostensackenii | reverse complement strand
ACTCTCGAGCCTGACCGGTGCTCGATGCGATTTGTTTCGCTCTCTATTTACGTTGCCACGTGCTTCAGCGCGCACTCGTTTAAAGTCTTAAAAAATTCTGTTGTAAACCTCATTAACAGAGCATATAATGACTTTCTGCACTTTGAAATTGCGTTGAAAGATCTAAAAGCAGCTAAAACAATGACGGAAACGTAAATAGAGAGAGAAAAAATTCTCGGACGCCGAGCCGTCGCGGTCGTGGTGGGGGAAGAGTTGAGCGGGAATAAAGGAAAGCGGCAAGGTAAATAGAGGCGACTGCAACTAACTTGGAAAACACTCTCTTAATTGTCGTTATTAAAGATTTTTTTATTTTTATTAAGACATTTAATAGTGTTTTATCCAAATTTAATATTTAGATTCTTGCTCTTTACATTTGCAAATAAAATTTGGACAACACTATACGTTAAGATAATGTATATCAATAAATTAAAACTTTGTTTAATTCTAGCGGAATTTAGAAAACGATTAACTAAAAAGAATTAAAATTAGAATTTACGAATAAACTATTTGAAATTGTATTTACATTTAAAATTAAATTTTCAATTGCACATGCAAGTTCTGTTTGAAGCTTTAAATTTATGTGTAAGACGCTAATTTTTCGAAAAAATCACGTTTCGGATTTAATTTCTCGTGTTTTAAAAACTGATTCTCAGCTTGAAAGGCAGGAACATTAGAGAATAGCAATGAATATGGTAGATGTAACAGTTCGAAAAAAGTGAAGAAAACAAATGCATGCAAAAAACAATTATGCTAATTCGAGTCAATTACGTTCTGCACTTACACTACTTGTTTTCATTTCATCGACTTATTACGTAACTTGTATATTATTATCGAGTTTTTTTAAAGATATCAATGTACGAATTTAAATAGATTTCAAGCTTAAGGCTGATTTTAATACTTATAAATAAATCCTGAAAAGAAATTTAAAATAAAGTACGAATTTTTATTTCAGAAAATTAAAAATATAAACAATTTAATGATTCATTATTAAACAAATTTTTAAATGCTAAGCTTTAACATTTTTAAAACAATTAATGTGTGTCTTATCATTAAAAGCCTTTAAAATTAAAAAAATATATGTATTGAACGATTTTGAATTTGTTCCAAATCAATCAATTTTAGATTACGTGAAATTTCGGAAAAAAATAACAATATTTCGAATGGAATAAAATTAAATAATTTGAAGTTGAAAGTGTTTAAAACTGAAAATTTTTTCATCAGAAGCTCTCTAAAAATATTGAAATTTTCATAAAAGTTTAGAATTGAAAAACTTCAAAATCTAATTATTTAAGATTAAAATTTCGATGGAATATTTTCCGCTTATAATATGGAAAATTGGATCATTTAAAATGCAAAGAAATTGAAATTAAAATTTTCTTATTTAAAGGTTCTGAGAGTAGAGAATTTTAAATTGCTATCACATAAAAAAATTATAATTTAACAATAAAATTAATGAAACAATTTTGTTGACATTAGAAAACCAATCCAACTTAATTCAAAACAGATAAAATTTTAGTTACCAAGAATTATTTTGTTATTAATCTGCTCAGCCACTTTGAATTTTAGTCAATTTTAGTTATTTTTGATCGTTAGAAATTAAAAATGCTTAAATTGTTCATTATTCTTTTTTAAATTCATGTATTTCAATTTCAATTATAAAATTAAAACTCATGAAAAGGAAAAATTGGAAATTTAAAATTAAAGAAATTTCAAGACATTACATAAAAATTTAAAATCAAAAATAGAATACTACAAAACAAGATTGCTATGATCCCAATTTTTGAACTTGCTTAATTTTAAGCCTTTCAATTTGAAATTATTTTTTAAGGTTTTGCCAAAAGTCAAATCTCTGAAAAAAATAGTTTTTTTATGATCTTAAGAATCAAAACAAGATTCCCGATGATAATATTTGAATAAAAAACTATTTTTTTTTAATGAAAGAATTTTAAAATTTACAAAGAAGATTTATTTGAAGAACTTTTTTGCAATTGAATTTTATCTTACTATCGCTTCTTATCAATTTTTTAAACATAGTTTAATTTTAATAAATGACGGTTTATTTGATCACAGAAAACATTTTCTAAAACTCTACTGTTTCCAAATTTGGAAGTCAATTTTTCTATAGTTGAAATCGTTAAAACAATTTTTTTTTAAAGAAAATGTTTTTTAAACAAATAACTTTTTTAAAAGATTATTTCCTTATTTTGTAGTTGAAAGAAATGAACTTGTTAGAAATGTTTTTCTTGAAAAATAAGCTATTATTTATTTTCATTTAGCAATTTTTTTTCAATTTGATAAAAAGCGAAAGTAAGCAAGAATTACATTACAGAAAAAATTAATAAAATAATTATTTTTTACCAGTTTTAATATTTTTTGTAAAATATAATATTTTTTATTTTATAGTAAATAAATGATAATATTATTTTAATTCTCAAAATAATAAAAAATTATTTGTTTTTAGGCTTATATAAGTATAACTTTCCTAAGATTCTTAAGAAAATTCAAAATTATCAAAAAGGTCAAAATTTAAGGGTCCAAAAAAGAAAATTTTTTATGAAAATAATTAAATCCTCAGCCAAAAAAAAATAATTTTCAACCAGTTGTATTTTTAACCAAAAAATATTTAATATTTTTTTAAAGAGATGAATTTTCAACAAAAAAGTTTAGTTTTTAACCCGACAATATGAATTTTCAACAAAAAAGTTAATTTTTGAATTAAGAAGATGGTCTTTCAACAACAAATGTATTAGTTGATATTTCAATCAAAAAATATTTTTATCCCAATATTAATTTAATGCAAAAAAATACGAATTTTTAATAAATTAGTTTAATCCTCAACGCAAAACGATTTTAGTTTTAAACTAGACAATTGCAGTTTTTATTTAAAAAAAGATTAAATGTCTACCAAAAGAGATGCATTTTTAAACCAAAAGACAAGTTTCCAAACAAAAAGAAATTTTTTAGTCAAGATAGAAAAAAAGTAGGCAAATTACAATTCCAAGGGAAAAATAGTTTCTGATACAAAATAAAAATTTCAAATAACTATTTTTTTAGTTTCTAGATTTATTTTCTTTAAGGTTCTACAAATAAGTTTTTCCTTGGTGTCTCGAGAAAATTCAAAACGATTTTTGAAGATTTCAGATATGTCAAAAAAGTATCTAGAAAATTTCTCAATTTTTTTTATTTTACAGATTTTTACTAAATTCAAGGAAAAAATTTGAATCAGTTGAAAATATATTTAGCACTGTTTGACGACTGAAAAAACATTTCAAAATATTTTATAAATTTTCGGAAATCTTTTGCAATGTTTTGAATTTTTCATAATATTCTCTTCAAATTAATTTTTTTTAATAATGGATCACTTTAAATATTCCCAGGAAACTTCAGAAATTTTTTGTTTACTTTAAACATTTGTAAATCTTTAAAAAACTTAAAAGCTTCATTTCGAAATCTTCAGAAATCTACATTTTTTGAATAAGTTTTTTGAAAGCTTTTTAAATGTTTAATTATTTTTTTAAGTTCTTAAAAACTTCTAAATATTTTTTAAAATTATTGGAATTTTTTTTTAGAATTTTGTTTAAATTCTGTAAAATACAAAAAATTGCTTAAAGTCTTCCTAATTCTTTTTCTACAATTTTGAAAATCTTTTGCAATGTTTTAAAACCTCTTTAAATAATTATAAATTTTTCCAGAAATCTAAAGAAAATTCATTTATAATCTTGAAACCTTTCAAAATATAAAAAGCCTTTTTGTTTCAAAATTTTAATTTTTGCTAAAATTCTTTAATCTTGCAAATTTGAAACATTTGGCTCTAAAACCTTCTACATTCTTTTCCGAAATTTCAGGAAATTATTAAAAATGTTTTAAAGTGAGAAAAAATTTTCTTTTAAATTAAATTTTTAAAAGAAAAAATGAATTTAAAATTTCCCTAGAATCTAAAGCAAAAAATTTATTATCTTAAAAGCTTTTAAAATTTAAAAAAAAAACGTTTAAAATTTTATTTCTAAATCTTTGAAACTTTATATTTCAAGTTTGTTTTAAATTTTTAATTATTTTATTATTATTAAATTATAAAGTGGCGGAAAAATGTTAAGAATAAAATTATTCTTTAATATTAAAAACCATTTGCAATCAAATTTTTTTTAATAACGTTTAGAAACATTCAGAAAGAATCTTCATCATCAAATAATTACGGTAAAAATCACTGTTTATTTAACTATAAAAATTGAAAAATTTTGAATAATCCGAACCTTTAAAGTTTAATTATTCTAAAAATTTTGAAAATTTGAAAAATTAATGTAAACATGAAGCGTTAAAAATTGAATAATTAAAAAACTTTTCTTAAGAATTAAAGCAGTTTTGAATTAAGATCTTGAAACTAAGTCGCTAAAAATAATTAATGATTAAATTGTTTATCACAGCTTTAAAAATTTAATAATTTTAGTCAGAAAGTGAATAAGCAAATTCAAATATTATTATTATTAATTGAAATCTAGACATTTTTTAAAGAAGAAATAGCTATAATTTATAAGGATTTTCTCAATAAATTTTTCACAAGACTTTTATTGAATCGAGGACTTTTTAAAGTAATGTATCGATACGTATCTGTGTGGAACAGTGATAATTTGGCGAAGGATTCAAATTCATCAAGCGAAGAGAGAAAAGATCAAGATGAAAGTGATAGTCCGAGGGACAGAGAGTCGACTCGAGATTCTGTTCCCCGTAAGTTAAAATTTTTGTAACCATTTTTAATCGTTTATTTTATCTATAATTTCCATTTGAATTTAATTTTTCTTTTTGAAAATTTATATTAAAAATTCTCGTCTCAATAAAAGGGATCTGACTGAAAAATCCGGAAAAAGAAAATATTCGGAATATTTAATTAAATTGATCAAAAATTTATTACTTTTTATTTTATTATGTAACAGTTTTCGTTATTTTTATTATTTGTGGATTTTAAATTGGCGGCAATTTTATAGTTTCAAAAATTTTTTATTGAAAATATTTTTTTTTTTTTTAGAAATTTTATTTTTTAGGATTTTTCAGTCATCCCAAAAAAGTTTAAATTTAAGTATCTAAATAAGTGAAGGTATTCAATTTTATTTTTACATTGAATAAATACATTCAAATTTAAATTTTTATAAATTATGAAAGAAAAAGATTTTAATCAGGATTTTAAAATATGTATTTTCAACTGAAAATACTGTAGACATTTTGAGTAGGAAAATCACGCACATGCGAGATAAAATCCATTTTGAGAATGTTTGAATATTTATGAAGCAGTCAGTTGTAAACTATATATAATTTATTTTTGTTTAAATTTAAATAATTACTTTAAGATTAGAAGGTAATGAAATTAATGCTTACCGAATTTTCGAAACTAGAAACTTTAATAAATTTTTAATTAATTAATTCAATTTATTTTAATAAATTTTAATAAATTTGAAGCCGATCATTAGTTTTTTTTTTAAATTTACAATTAACCAAATTAAAAAAATAGTATTTGCGCATTTTGAAATAATTCTAACTAAACAAACTTTTTTATAATTTCTTTTTTTATATTATTTTCACTAACAAAAACGCTACTTAAAAAAATCGCCATCATTTTTTGTTTTATAGAAAAATTGTTTAAAAAAGTCGAAAATTCGGGTTTTTAAGTTCACCTTACTTTATAATAATAATAATAATAAAATATTCGAGGTGAAAAATTTATATAAAATAATTTTTTTTGGTATTTTTTTAGCATTTGTCAATGTCATCAATGTGTCAAGTTATAGCCCAGATAGCAACAGCACACGGCGGTAAGAAATTATTTTTCATATATTATATTATATTGACAAAAATCAGGTGTCTAAAAAAAATAGTTTTTCTATAGTTTTAAAAATCAAGATAATATTACTGAGGTTGTGATTTAAAATAAAAAACAATATTCTGAATGACAAAGTTTTTAATCTCTAAAAAAAATTTTAATCTCTTAAAAAAAAAATTAACAATATTTTTGCAATTAAACATTTTTTTATTATCAATTTTCACTAATTTTTTAAAAATAGTTAAACTTTCATAATTAATGGCTTATTTTTTTAAGCAAAAAACATTCTCTATGACTACTGTTTTAAATTTTTTAAATTAATTTTTCTATGGCTAAAACCGTTAAAACAATTTTTTTAAAGATTGTTTATAGACTTCTCTAAAATTGGAAACAGTGAAATTGTAGAGAATGTTTTTCAAACAAAAGCCATCATTTATTTTAATTTAAATATTTAAAAACAATTATAAGAAGCGACTGTAAGAGAAAAATCAATTACAAAAACTATTTTTAAAATAATTTATTTAAGTTTTTTTTTCTGGAAAAAGTTGAAAATTTACAAAAAAGATTATTTAAACAATTTTTTTGTTATTAAATTTTTTCATCGGTTTTTACCAATTTTTTCCAATTTAAGTTTCCAACTTAACAAAATAAAATAATATTCAAATATAGCTATTTTTTCTAAAAAATCTTTTCATATTAAAAAACTGTAAACCAAAATTTTTAAAAGTATTATTGTATTTAATAATTTGTTGTTTTTTGTTTCTTGTTTTAATAGACAAAATAATTTTGAGTACAAAATAAAAATTTTGAATACAAAATAAAAATTTCGAATAATTATCTATTTCTTTTTTTTTTGGTATTTGTTTTTAAGGCTATATAAATATAATTTTTCTACGATTCTTGAAATAAATTTCAAAGATTTTTGACAATTTCAGATATGTCAAATCCAAATTTGAACAAAAAACTTCATTTTCAAACAAGTAGTTGAATTTCTAAACAAAAAAGATAAATTCTCGATGAAAAATGTTGTAGTTGATATTTCAGTCCAAAAAGGTTTTTATTATAAATCAGAAACAATTAAATTCATAAAAAATATAATTTTTTAGCAGAATAATAAAATCCTTAAAAACAAAATATTTTAATTTTAAATCAAAAATTTGTAATTTTTATTTCAAAAATTAAGAAATTCCTACCAACAGAGATAAATTTTCAAACCAAGAAGACTAATTTTCAACAAAATTTTTTGAAGCAAAAAAAGTTTTTTTCTCACATAACAGAAATTATTAAGCATATTATAATTTAAACGAAAAAATCATTTTTAACGCAAAATAAAAATTTCGAATGACTATTTTTTAGATTTTTCTTTTTTTTATTTGCTTTAAGGTTATATAAATATATTTTTTTTCATTTTTCAAGAAAATTCAAAGAGATTTTTGAACATTTCAGATATGTCGAAAAAATATAAAGAAAGTTTTTAAAAAAATTTATTTTTGGGCAACTGGAAACCCCGAAAAATAAAATTCCCCAAAGTGTTAAATTGCCGAATTAAAAAATTTCTAAATAATCAAATTAACTATTTATAAAATTCCCGAAAAATAAAATATCCGATTTGTAAAATTCCCGAATTGAAAAATTACCCAAATAGTAAAATTCACGAATAATGAAATTCCCGAATAATAAAGTTTACGAATTGGAAAATTCACGAATTTAAACAATTAAATTTTTTGTAAACTATATTTTATTTATTAAAAATACAGTAATGAAATATTATTTTTTTTAAATATTTTTAGTATTTAAAGGTTTGAAAATTATTATTTAAATTTACAATATCAATTATTGAAAATAATATATTTCTGGGTCACTGAATTTGAACAATTAAATTTTTTATAAATATATTTTAATAATTAAAAATAAAATAATGAAATATTATTTTCAAAAATTATTTTTAATATTGAAAGTTTTGAAAATTATTATTTAAATTAAAAATAGCAATAATTGAAAATAATATATTTTTGGGTGACCGAAGTTAGGCAATCAAATTTTTTTAGAACTGTATTTTATTAATTAAAAATACAGTAATGATTTATTATTTTAAAGAAATATTTTTATTGTTTCAAGTTTCAAAAATTATCCCTTAAATTTGAAATAGCAATAATTAAAAATAATATATTTTTGGATGACCGAATTTAAACAATTAAATTTTTTCATAAATATATTTTATTAATTAAAATACAATAATAAAACATTATTTGAAGAAATTATATTTTCTCTCTAGAAAAATGCCTCCCAGAAATGTACTATTTTCAATTATTGCTATTTTGAATTCAAATAATAATTTTTGAAACCTTAAACATAAAAATTATTTTCTAAAATAATATTTTATTATTGTATTTGTGATTGATAAAATATATTTATGAAAACTATTTCATTGTTTGAATTTGGTCACCCCGAAATATATTATCTTTAATTATTGTATTTTAAAAATAGATGGTAATTTTTGAAACTTTAAAAATTAACAATAATTCTTCAAAATAATATTTCATTATTGTATTTTTAATTTATGAATTATATTTTTTTTATATTCATTGAAAATAATTCTTTGAAATAATATTTTATTTGTATTTTTAATTTAAAAAATAGTTTTATAAAAATAATTTAAATGCTTGAAGTCGGTATTTTTTAATTTTGGATATTTTATAATTCGCAATTTTATTATTCCTGAATTTCTTTAGTTCGGGAATTCTACAGTGTCGGGAATATAATTTTTCGGGATTTTCTAGTCGTCTCTTTATTTTATAGGATTTCAAAAAATTTTGTGAAAAATTATAGTATTAAATGTAAGGACATTTTGCAAATGTTAAGAAATCTTTCAAAATTAAAAAATATTGTTTCTCTCCAAAATTCAAAAAATTCCAAAATACCTGTTAAACTGACTCGCATTATTTCACAAATTATTTAAAAATATTCTGGATACAATTTTAACAATTTTAAAAATCTTTCGCAATTTATCAAAATCTTTTTGAATATTCTCTAAAAATTAATTTTTCTTAATATCGAATCACCTTAGACATTTTTCGGAACGTTAAGAAAATTATTTTATTATCTTGAAATCTTTCAAAATTCCTAAAAAGTTTTAAAATTTTTTATTTGACAATGAGTGCAAGATTTTGATTAATTTCGTCGCACCTATTTTTTAATATAGGATTTAACCATTTTTCAAAAATTGGTAAAAAGCGTTAGTAAAAAAAAAAATTATCTGCAAAAAACATTGTCAAAATAAATATTTTTTGTAAGTTTTAACGTTTTTTTCAAACAATATTGTTTATTTGAAATATAATCATCAGTAATATTACTTCTACTCTCAAAGTTATAGAAAAAATATTTTTTCCAGAGATCTGATTTTTGGCACGACAAACTACCTTAAAAATAATTTTAGAGTGTTTAAAAAACTTTCAATTTTTATATATCTTTTATATTTTTAATATAAATATTATAATATATATATATATATTATATTTTCAATAAAAAAATTTATTAACAAATTATTCTGCTGAAAAATTTTCTTTTTTATGAAACTGATTTATATAGTTAAATTATATAATTTATTTCATACTTTTATTTAAAAATTTCTTCAGTTTGACTGATACGACTGGAGATTCGGAAATTGAAATGGGATATGATATTGAGGCAGCGATCGATTTGCGCCTTAGGATTCGAAAATTCGATGAGGAGAATGCAAGTCTCCGAGAGGAAGTTTTGCGAGTCGAGGATCTAAACACCAATTTACAGCAGCGGATTAACTCCCTTAATCGTCGATTGTAAGTAATTTTTTTTCCTAAGAATATTATTTTACAATATTCCAAATTTAAAAAGTGTGGCTTTCCCGCCTTCTGATTCTCGATAAAAAATGTTAACATAGCCTAAAACTGTTCAAAAATGATCAATCGTCTTTCAAATCTAAATCTATGATTCTGAAATTATTCAAAAGTTTATTTTCTTTGAAATTTGATTATTTTTGTTTAAAATAAACGATTTCCGATAAAAAAACGTCAACATAAAGTCAAATTTTGTAAAAAAAAAAAGTATCTTCTTGAAATCGATTTCAATATTTCCGATAAAAGCTGCTAGCTCAAACTACAAATTGTAAAAAAATGATCTATTTTGAAATTTAATGATTATTTAACGATAATACCGATTTTTGGTGTAAAACGATTGCATAACCTAAAAGTGTGAGAAGTTACGAATATTCTTAAAAATCTATTTTTTTTTTAAATTGAAAATACAAATTTTATGAAAAACTTATGAAAAAACGCAAACATAATTCAAAATTGTTAAAAGATTCTAAATTTTGTTTAAACTTTAATGATTTTTCATTAATAATACCAATTTTTAATGTAAAATGCCGAAACGTAACCTGAAATTGTTCGAAAGTAATGAAGCTTTGGCTTCTAATGATTTTTGAATAAAAATGTTAATTTCCGAGAAAAAATACCAACCAAATGTTTTAAGATCGTTAAAATCTTTGTGAAATTTTTGAAGTATTTTTGAAGTATTTTTGAAAACATTGAAATTTTTGTAAAATATTTGGAAATCTTGAAAATCTTTCAAAATTTTCAAAATCTTTTAAAATATTTGAAATCTTTTAAGATATTTTCAAATCTTAAAAAGCTTTTAAAAAATTTTCAAACTTTTGGGATGCTTAAAATTTTTATTATATTTTGAATTGTTTTGAAATATTTAAAATCTTTGAAATCTTTGAAAACTTTGTGAAATCTCTGATGTATTTTCAAAAACATTAAGGTATTTGTGAAATATTTTTAAACCTTAAAAATCTTTTGAAATAATTAAAATCTTTTAAGATATTTAAAATCTTTGAAATATTTGTGAAAACATTAAAATCTTTGAGAAATGTTTTCAAATCTTTTTGAAATCTTTAAAGTTTTTTTGATAATATTGAAATCTTTCTGAAATAGATTTAAATCCTAAAAATATTTCAAAATTCTCAGAATATTTCGAAATATTAAAAATTTTTAATATATTATGAATTGTTTTTAAATGTTTGAGATTTTTAAAGTATTTGGGAAAACATTGAAATCTTTGTAAAATATTTTTAAATCTTAAAAAATCTTTTAAAATAATTGAAAACTTTTAAGATATTCAAAATCTTTCAAGTATTTGTGAAAACATTAAAATCTTTAAGAAATGTTTTTACATCTTTTTGAAATCTTTAAAGTATTTTTAAAAATATTGAAATCCTGAAAATCTTTTGAGATATTTAAAATATTTAATATATTTTGAATTGTTTTTGAATGTTTAAAATTTTTGAAGTATTTGTGAAAACATTTAAATCTTTGAAAAATGTTTTGAAACCTCTAAAATCTTTGTGAAATCTGTGAAGTATTTTTCAAAACATTGAAATCTTGGTGAAATATTTTTAAATCTTGAAAACCCTATTAAATATTTTGAGATATTTAAAGTCTTTGACATCTTTAATATATTTTGAATTATTATGAAATATTTCGAAATTTTCGAAATCTTTGATATATTTTTGAAAACATTGAAATCTTGGTGAAATATATTTAAATTTTAAAAATCTTGAAATCCTTGAAACTTTTAAGACATTTAAAATCTTTTATATTTTATTAATTCTTTTGAAATCTTAATGAAATCTTCAAAATCTTTAAAAAATGTCTTCAAATCTTAAATTTAAAGAGCTTTTAAAATATTTAAAATCCTTTGAGAAACTTAAAATATTTAATATATTTTGAATTGTTTTGAAATGTTTAAAATGTTTTGAAATCTTTGTGAAATCTTTAAAATCTTTAAGAAATGTTTTTAAATCTTTTAAAGTATTTGAAATATTACAAGATCGTTGAAATCTTTGTAAAAATTTTGAAGTATTTTTGAAAACATTGAAATCTTTGTGAAATGTTTGGAAACCTTAAAAAAAATTTCAAAACCTTAAGAATCTTTTGAAATATTTGGAATCTTTTAAGATATTTTTAAATCTTAAAAATCTTTAAAAACATTTTTAATCTTTAAGGATATTTAAAATATTTAATATATTTTGAATTGTTATGAAATATTCGAAATGTTTTAAAGTCTTTAAAACCTTTGCGAAATCTTTGATGTATTTTTGAAAACATTGAAGTCTTTATGATTTTATTTTTAAATTTAAAAAACCTTTTTTAATCTCTTGAAAGTAATTAAAATCTTTAAAATCTGAAAAATATTTTGAATTATTTTCAAATATTTTGGAATCTTTGAAATCTTTAAAGCATTTTTAAAAACATTGAAATCTTTGTGAAATATTTTAAAATCTTAGAATGTAATAGTTGATATCTCAATGCAGAGATTTTTATTTGAAAAAAAAGATGAATTCGTCTAAAAAAGTTAATTTTTTCCAAAAATATTAATTTCTCCCAAAAAATACGAATTTTCAATTAATATAATACATTTTTAACGGAAAAAATTATAATTTTTAAAAGTAGTTAAACTTTTTACCGATGTTTTAGGAATGCAATATTTAATATTTAATTTTAAGAGATTTCAATTTTAAATCAAAAACAGGTAAATTCAGCAAAAAAAAATAGTTGAGCGAAGAGATCAATCTTGAACTAAAATTATAAATCTTTAACCAAGAAAGATTTTAATTTTAAATTGAACAGTTGGAATTCGAATTTTAAAGTAAAAAATACAAATTTTTAACAAACGAACTTTTTTAGACAATAAGAAAAAAAATTGTTGGAAAAATTTTTATTTGAAGGGGAAAATAATTTTTAATTCAAAATAAAATCCAAATTCTCAATACGCTAAAGTTCTAAAATTCCCAAATATCTTTTTAACTCACTCGAATAATTCTTAAAGTTGTCTTAAAATCTTCTAAATTAGTTTTTGTTAATTTTCAAAATCTTTTTGCTTATTCTCTTAAAATTAAATTTTCAAAATAAAGAATCACTTTAAATATTCCTAGAAATTTTAAGACATTTTTTCATCATCTTGAAACCTTTTAAAAAATTTTTAATAAATTTTGTTATTTTATTACGAAATCTTCAAAAATCTACATTGTGTTTTGAGTTTTTGTGAATCTTTTCTTTTTTCTCAAGTTTTAAAAAAATTCTGCAAAATTGCCTTAAAATCTTTCAGATTTAGTTTTGACAATCTTAAAAGTCTTTCGGAATGTTCTAAAATCTTTTTAAATATTCTCTTAAAATAAATTTTGTGAAATAAGAAATAAAAAAATTTTCCCAGAAATTTTAAGAAAATTTTTTTATTGTCTTGAAACGTATTAAAATTCTTAGATGTTTCAAAATAGATATAACTAAAAAAATATTCTAAATAAAAAAGTTGAATTTATCTAAAAAGAGAAATTTTCAGCAAAACAGTTGAATTCTCAACCGGAAAATATTTTAATTTTAAACCAAACAGTTGCAATTTTAATAAACAAAGATGAAATTTCTACTAAAAGAAATTTTTTTGTCGAATAAGGAAAAATTTTTAGGCAGATTATAATCTATAGGAAAAAATAGTTTTTATTACAAAAAAATTTTCATAATCATTTAGTTTCTAATTTTTTTTGCTTGTTTCAAGGTTACATAAATATATTTTTCTAAGGTTCTTCGAAAAAGTTTGAAAAGTTTCATGAAGATTTTAGATATGTCGAAAAAGTATTTCAAAAATTTCGAAGAATTTTTTGTATTTGACAGGATATTACAAAATTTTCAGAAAAATTTGGGTTAGTTCGAAAGATATCTAGGAATTTTGCCACTTGGTAAAATTGACTTGAATTATTCCTAAAATGGTTTCAGAATCTGACGCATTTGTTTTTAAAATTTTTTGAAATTTCTCGGGATGTTTTATAATCGTTTGAAATATTCTCTTCAAATTAATTTGTACAAATGAAAAATTACTTTTAATATTTTTAGGAATCTCAAGGAATTTGGTTTATTATTTTGAAACCTTTTAAAACGTTTAAAAAAATTTCAAAATTTATTTTAAACTATTAAAAAATCTGCATTTGGTTTTATGTTTTTCAAAATCTTTAATTTTTTAATTGTTTTAGAATTTTTTCTTACATCTCTAAATATCTTTAAAAATAACGTAAATATTTCCTAAAATTTTGAAAAAATTGTGCAAAGTTGCAAAAAATTGCTTCAAAATCATCCAAATTGTTTTTTGACAATTTTAGAAATCATTAAAAAAAATTTTTAATCTTCTATTTTGGTTATATTGCTTTATATTTATATTTTTTTATATTTTTTTTAACCTTTTATTTTTTTTTTAACAAATTTTGTAAAATACGAATTCATATAAATTTTTCTCAGAAAACTTGAAACAATTTTTTTATTCTCTTGAAATATTTTTAAATTCTTTAAAACCTTTGAAACCCTTTACATTTTTTGTTTGAAATGTTCAAAAATCTACATTTCGTTTTGAGTTTTCTTTAATCTTTTTAAATTTAAAATTATTTTAGAAATTCTGGAAAATTTTTTAAATGTCTCTTAAACTTATTCAAGTTTTTTCTAAAATTTTGTAATCTTGCAAAATAAACCAACTTTACTTTACAATCTTCTACATTCTTTCCCGACATTTTAGGAAATCATTTGAAATATTTTAGTATATTTTAAAATATTTCATTGAAACTAATTTTTTGAAATGAAAAATCAATTTCAAATTATTTTTGAAATTTTCGAAAAACTTCTTAATATCTTTTGAAATTATTTTAATTTTTTCCAAAATTTTTAAAAAATTGTGCAAAATTAAAAAAATTGCCTTAATATATTTCAGATTCTTTTTTGACATTTTTGAAATCGTTTGGGATGTTTAAAAAAATTCCTAAATATTTTCTTAAAATAAATTTTTTTTCAGAAATCTTCATAAAAACCTTTGAAACTTTCTATATTTTTTGTTCGAAATCATCAAAAATCTATATTTTGTTTTACGTTTCTTGAAATCTTTCAAATTTCAAATTATTTTTTAAAATTGTTTAGAAACTTTCAAATATCTTTTAAAATGATTTCAATTTTTCCTAAACTTTTGAAAAAATTGTGCAAAATTAACAAAATTGCATTAATATATTTCAGATTCTTTTTTGACAATTGTAGAAATCATCTGAAATGTTAAAAGAATTTTCTAAATGTTTTCTTGAAATAAATTTTGTAAAATAAAAAATCATTTAAATTTTTTTTAGAAATCTTAAAAAAATTATTTTATTCTCTTGAAATCTTTTAAAATTCATAAAAACCTCTGAAAATTTCTATATTTTTTGTTCGAAATCATCAAAAATCTATATTTTGTTTTAAGTTTTTTGAAATCTTTCAAATTTCAAATTATTTTTTAAAATTTTTTAGAAACTTCCAAATATCTTTCAAAATGATTTCAATTTTTCCTAAACTTTTGAAAAAATTGTGCAAAATTTACAAAATTGCATTAATATATTTCAGATTCTTTTTCGACAATTTTAGAAATCATTTGAAATGTTCAAAAAAATTTCGGAATACCCTCCTATAATAAATTTTGTAAAATAAAAAATCATTGAAATTTTTTTCAGACATCTTGAACAAGTTCTATTATTTTCTTGAAATCTTTTAAAAGGTTTTAAAAACTTTTATTTTTTGGTTTAAAATCTTCAATAATCTACATTATCTTTTAAGTTTTTTCAAATCTTTTCAAATTTTACAGTATTTTTAAAACTATTGAAAAAATTTTAAATATCTTTCGAAATGATTCTAAGTTTTCCTAAAATTTTGAAAAATTCTGCAAAATTTAAAAAACTGCTTTAATATATTCCAGATTCTTTTTTGACAATTTTCGAAATCATTTGAAATGAGAAAAACATTTTCTACATATTCTCTTATAATAGAAGTTGTAAAATAAAAAATCTTAAAAAAGATTTTCAGAAATCTTAAGAAAATTCTTTTGTTCGTTTGAAATTTTTAAAATTCCTAAAAACCTTTTTTTTGGTTCAAAATCTTCCAAAATCTACATTTTGTTTTAAGTTTTATGTAATCTTCTAAAGTTTTAAATTATTTTTAAAATTTTTGAAAAACTTTTAAATTTTTATCAAAATGATTTCAATTTTTTCTAAAAGTTTGAAAAAATTGTGCATAATAAAAAAGTGGCCTTAATATATTTCAGATTCTTTTTTTGCAATTCTGAAATCATTCGAAAGGTTTAAAAATTTTGCCAAATATGTTAAAAAAATTCTTTTGTTCTCTTGAAATCTTTCAAAATTTTTAAAAACCTTTTATATTTTTTGTTCAAAATCTTAAAAAATCTATACTTTTATTTCAAGTTATTTGTATTCTTTTAAAATTTAAAATTATTTTGGATATTTTCTAAAAAACTTCTAAATAGCCTCTAAAATGATTTTAATTTTTCTTACGAATTTATAAAAATTGTGCAACTTTAAAAAAATTACCTTAATATATTCCAGATTCTTTTTTAAAAATCAATTGAATTGTTTTAAAATCTTTCTAAATATTCTCTTAAAATAAATTTTGTAAAATGAAAAATCGTTAAAATTTTTTTCAAAAATCTTAAAACAATTCTTTTATTATCTTGAAATCTTGCCAAAATTATTAAAAACCTTCTATATTATTTGCTTAAAACTTTTAAAAAATCTACATTTTGTTTACGTTTTTTTTAAATCTATTAAACTTTCAAATTATTTTTCAAATTTTTGACAAGCTTCCTAATGTATTTTAAAATGATTTTAATTTTTCCTAAAATTTGTAAAAAATTGTGCAAAATTAAAAAAACTACCCTAATATATCCTAGATTCTTTTTTGACAATTTTGTAAATCGCTTGAATTGTTAAAAATTTTTTAAAAATATTCTCTTCAGATAAATTCCGTGAAATAAAGAATTATTTATATTTTGCTCAAAAATCGTAAGAAAATTCTTTTATTCTCTTTAAAAATTCTTTAAAATCTTTGAAACTGTCAATTTACTTTAAAATCTTCTGCATTGTTTTTTTCCGGAATTTTAAAAAATCAATTGAATTGTTTTAAAATCTTTCTAAATATTCTTTTAACATAAATTTTGTAAAATAAAAAGTCGTTAAAAGTTTTCTCGGAAATCCTAAAACAATTCTTCTATTATCTTGAAATCTTTCCAAATTCTTAAAAACTTTCTATATTATTTGCTTAAAATTTGAAAAAAAAAATCTACATTTTGTTCACGTTTTTCTTAAATCTATTAAACTTTCAAATTACTTTAAAAATTTTTGACAAGCTTCTAAATGTATTTTAAAATGATTTAAATTTTTCCTAAAATTTGTTAAAAAACTGTGCAAAATTAAAAAAATTACCCTAATATATCCCAGATTCTTTTTTAACAATTTTGTAAATCGCTTGAATTGTTTAAAATTTTTTAAAAATATTCTCTTCAGATAAATTCCGTAAAATAAGGAATTATTTATATTTTGCTCAAAAATCGTAAGAAAATTCTTTTATTCTCTTTAAAAATTTTTTAAAATCTTTGAAACTGTCAATTTTTTTTGTTTAAAATTTTAAAAAATCAATATTTTATTTTAAGTTTTTTTAAAAATCTTTTTATATTTCGAATTATAATAGACATTTTTGAAAAACTTTTAAATGTCTTTTAAAGTTATTCAAGTTTTTTCTAAAATTTTGTAATCTTGCGAAAAAAAAACAATTTTACTTTACAATCTTCTACATTGTTTCCCGGAATTTTAGAAAATCAATTAAAATATTTCATTATATTTTAAAATATGTTATTAAAACTATTTATTGAAAATAAAAAATCTATTAAAATTTTTGCTGGAATCGTAACAAAAAATGTTATTTCCTAAAGCTTTTTAACCTCTTTTAAATGTTAAAAAAATTCATTTTAAAATCTTTAAAAAATCTGCATTTTGTTAAAAATTTTTAAAAATATTTAAAATTTTAAATGATGTTAAAATCTTTTCAAAACTTTTAAGACTTCGAAATATATTTTAAAATAATTAAAAGTTTTCCGAAGATTTTCAAAAATCCTGCAGAAATAAAAATTAATTTAAATTTTCAAAGAAGTATAAAATTTTCTCCTTTGTTAATAATGTTTAGGAACATCCAGAAGTAAATTTTACCAAGAGATTATGCATAGAACCCTTTTGTTATTTTTCAAACATCTCGTCAAAAAGTTAAGAACAGAATTTTTTACTTCTAATAATTAGCAATTATTTAAAGTTTTAATTTTCTCCTTCAGAAATAAATTTTCAGAATTACAAGTATGTGTTTATTTGAAAATTGCGATTAACAAATTAATTTGATAAAAAAACGGTATTATATAAAATCTAAATTATTTTTTTTCTTCAGAGAACAGATGACCGTTCAGTGCAGAAATCTACAGAGGGAAAACGATGAACAAAAAGATCTTCTCAGCGATGCTGAGCAACAGGAAAAATCTAGCAAGCTGGAATTGCACAAAGCTTTAAAGGAAAAGGCTCTTTTGGAAAAAAAACTGGCAAGCGTACAGTCTCATGTAAATAATTTTTATATTTTTCATATTTTTCTCCACATTACAAAAATTGTTGTAAAAATGGTCTTTCTTTTTTTTAAGGATGAGAGCATCACAAATCTAAAATCCCAGTTAGCACAGGCTCTCCAAGAGAATAAAAAGTTAGCAAAAAAGAACGACGAAGTTAATAAAGCTTTTGAAGAGAAAAACTACGAGTGCGATTCTTTAAAGCAGACGATTCTCGAATTGGAAAATACAAACGAGAAGTTACAGCAAACTTACGAATGTTCGATTCAAGTAAGTTTCTGTTTTTAATTATTATTTTTTTAATGACTTCACAATATTGTCTCTTCCCTTTTTTAAGCAACTTTTTTTTTCTTTTTTCAAAAACCTTTCTCATTATCGTTTTTAGCTTTAATGCAAACTGAATTAATGGAACCTATTTTTGTTTGAAAGTTCATTATTTCTGATTAAAAAGCAGGGTGTCCTTGAAATGTAAGGAAATTTTTTTTTCAAGTCATAAAATTTTTTGAATGTCATGGAATTTTTTTAAGAGTGCGTTTAATTTTTTTTATTTGCAATATAAATTTGAATACTCATTCTTATTTGTAAAAGTAGCTTTATATTACTTTAAATTACTAAAAATTTGTTTTTTTCTTGTTTCAAATTTATTTTTCTAACTGAAAATTTATATGTATGTTTTTTTGAAAATTGATCGTTTTTGGTTAAAAATTCAAGTATTGAAAAGAGGTCTTTTTTGTTAAAATACACACCCCTCCATACTTTCTTCGCTACCTCCTTCTGCCTTTCCCTAACCTCTTGTGTACTAAAAAGCCACTCTTCGTTCTCCACCCCGTCCAGCCGTGCTGCCTTTGACCTTCTTAACTTTCTTATCTGTTTATCTACCTCCTCATCATTCAACTCCTTTATCTTTTCCTTTCTTGTTCTTTTACTCCCATCATCTCTTTTCCTTAAATCTGAGCCCTGAAATGATTCTATAAAAAACTACCTAAACTCCTCATTCCCTATCTTCTCGCTTATCTCTACTCTACGCTTTTTAAACCTATTTATTATCTTCCTCACGTCCGCCTCTGTCTTAACGCTTCTCAACTCCTCTTCCAGATCTTTCTCTTTTTCCTGTTCTTTCTTCTTACACATAAATCTAAACCCGTTTCTCATTTCAACGTACTCCTCCCTTTTCGCAATTTCCTCTTTCCACTTCTTGTACTTCCACTTTACCTTCCTTTTCATCTTTTTCATTCCCTATCCTAGCACTTCACCATTCCTTTCTTATCACCGATAACCCTACCATGCCCTCTTCTCTTTCGCCTATCAAGTCTTC